>CALNHX010003761.1:0-142317 GCA_940337035.1 Agriotes lineatus | reverse complement strand
CCCCAAACCGTTCCTCGAATTATTTTATAAAATGCAAAAATGCTAAAAGGTTTCTGTGAGTATGAATACGCTAAGAATAATTTAAATACTCAGTATATAAAAATAAAATTCCTGCTAATTAAATTAAGGAATTTGCTAGGCTCACTGTTCCAAAGAAGCCTTTGGGAGTAGTAATAATGGGGATGACTACTCTTGACAGCGTATTCATATTTTTGGCCATTAATATTCAGGATTCAATCACATGAAAGTTGAGCAATTGCTTACAAATCTGGCAAGATCAGCAGTCCAGTTCAATCTACGTGTCATACATTTTTGTTTATATTGGTATCATTTAAAATATTTGAATTTCAAATTAAAAATGTCAAAGGATAGCTAAGACAATGTCAACCTATTGTATATAACACTCTGTAATAGTTATTTAACTATCAATGGCATAATCAACAGATTACAGCCTGAGGAAATCTGCTAAGCTCGACGCGAGCGGAGTGCTTCAAGTTTCCCGATGACTGCGATAACTATTGATTGTGTACGTGGTGCATACAACGTCTTATCTTATTTTGGCTCTCCTGCCTATTACGTCATCGTTGTGCTGACTCTGTAAATTTTGTGTGTGTTATGGTTTCTTTGAAGATCAATAAACCAGCTCATGGCCCCAAACTCAAATAAAGTTAGACATATCCCCATATACGGGATGTCATTTATCACGCTGATTCACCAAAATGTGTTAGACAATATGCCAAGTACAAACAGCGAAGCCTAGCAACTTCATTATTATTTTTTAATGGTGTTGAAAAATTGCCCATTGCTAAATCATAATTTAATATTACGCTTTTCCATAATTCCAGACGACCAGCTAATTGTACTGTTTCTACGAGTGTGTAAATATAGACTGCAGGAACAAAAGAGAGGATTGATAACTTCTGCACGATGGTGACGTGTCACCAGAATTACTTTCGGACAAAGATCCCTTTGCACCTGAAATTCAAGCCATTCTAAGTGCTAAGTGAAACAAAGCCTTTATAATCGAGAAGTGCGAACCTAACTTTTCTGTTGTAGTGTAATAGCGCCATTGCCAAAGAGAGAGGATGTAACAGAACCTCGGGTTGTGATGCTGCGTTTTAGCAATTGCAGCTCGGAAACATGTCGCTTCTAAATATAGTGAAGGTCTTGTTTATGACTATTTTGATCTTGATGGAGGAAGATGATAACTGTGCTGTATGTGGTTTAAAAGTGGTTCTCGACAGTAGAGATATTCCTGCCAGTTATATTCTGCAGGCTACTTTTGGACTCTTAAACAGAATAATTACCTTCGTTCAAAAAACCAATCCGGTTAGGCTTAAGGGCATACATTTTACCTACATTCCTTCTGCATTCGAAACGATCTACAGTATGGTTAAACACCTGCTATCCGAAAAAATAAGGAAAAGGGTAAGAATTCTAACGTTCAATATAAAAAATTACGGGTTCGGAACATAACTTATTAATTTAAATAGAGAAATTGAAGAGTTTATTGGTTAAGGCATCTATAAACCAAAAATGACAAACAGAGATTACAGTTTCGTATTCAACATTTTTAAAATACAATTCAAAGTGTATTTAAAAAAAATTAATGAAGACACTATTCCTATCGATTCTTACAATAGTAGTAAATACGTTTTTGTTATGTTTACCTCGAGCATAAAGCTTAAAATTGAATTATATTTCATTAAAGTGTCATGGCTTTTAATCATTTAACATTATATCACGAAATTTAGAGAAAATCATCAGAATCATAGTCCAAGAATCGATACATAACATTTAATATCTATATTATTTTTTAGGTGATACTGTATAATACATCTAACAGTTCAGAGGCATATAAATCAATAAATAAATCAATATTACCTGAAGAATATGGAGGTAACGCTGCTAGCTTTGATGATTTGGCAGGTAAGGCAAACACACATACTTAATCCACTGCAAGTTGTAACTCATGTTGTAGCTGCATGGAAGCAGAAAGTTGAAAGCTGTCGCCAAAGCCTTTTAAACGACAAAAAATTTTATTCAAACGGAAATATTCCTCCTGGACAACACAACGATCTGTCGGACTTCCTAGGAAACGAAGGGAGTTTTCGAAAATTGGAGATTGACTAATACCAGTTCGACATCGTATTACTAATTAACGAGGTCTTTTAAAGTTATTACGTTAATAAAAGTTTCTCTAAATTGCAACATCTATTGAATTGCAAATTGTAAACGTATCGAGGGTTTTGGTAGCGACTAGTGTGTACTGTAGCCTGTTAATAAAAATCATTTACGTAAATGTGGTATTACATTTTAGAATATTACTTCAATTACTTTTTAAAATTAGCTAGGAAGATCAGTTCATCGATTTTGTATTTATTATAAAATCTGATCACTTCATTTCTTTCACTTTCCATCAGCTGTAAACTAATATGTTGTTTCTCACTGAGTTTTTGCAATATTCAGGACAGTTATTATTTTATTCTTTGTTCCTCATTTATGTGCTATGCTACATCTACTTGATATTTAGTGTTTTATTAAACTACAAAATGAGCTCCAGAAATTCACTCCCTGAGTTGTGAAATGAAGGTTATGCAAACGTTTTACTATTTTTATTTCCCAATACAATCCTCATTTACTTTAATATATTACTGGGCTATTCGTTGTACAGTGGAGATTTAATGAGATAATGTAATAAATACCCAACAAAGTTTTATTTTCCCAAGGAAAATTGCTGGCACAAACAAATTCTTGCGGTAGAATTTATTAGATTTATGTAAATAGCCACGTTTAAGACATAAGTTGTTACAAGAGTAAATAATGGAGATTCTTGTATATAGTAGCCCTACAACTCTTAGCTGAATTAAGTTAAGAACACATGAAAAGTGCATTTCACACAATACCAAGTAAATGCTAGGTTCTTTCGTGTTTGCCGACAAAATGTGGGCTTATGTTTTGGTAAAAACCAAGTCAAAATTCGCCTGAAGATCCGAATCTTCATACATTTACACAATTTGTTTCGCTAGCTTTGGACAACCGTTACCAAGTGAATGTAATTTACAGAGTTTTCAAAAGCGTTCGATACTGTTGATCATTTAATTTATTCTACTATTTAAACTTGATCAAATCGGTTTTATTACTAATTTCGTAACGTGTTTTTAACCATTACTAACCGATAGAATTTTGTATGTGTCATGCAATGGATATAGTTCAAAAGAATTTGGGACGTTAAAAACACTCCGCTTTGCGTCGTGCTCTTAAACTCGTCGCACGTGCTTTAACGGCCGTACTTATACACTAGTATGATAATATACTATTATTTTTGTCAATTCTAGAAATTTTCAGATAATTATTTTAAAATATACTTGTTTAAAAAAACGTAGACAAACTTCATAGATTATTACATAGTGTATGATATTTTTCTAAAGAATAATATTTTGATCAGTAGTTTATAAAAAATTTTATAAAATTTTTGTAAACATTTAATTTTGAAGTTGCTTGAATAATACAAAACTCAAAATCTCGAGTTGGAACATTTTCATTAATACGCAGGAGAACACGTTCTTATTTTATTTAAGTGATTTATTTAAAGAAATTTACGCCCTTCTTATACTTTAAATTCTCTTGATTAATGAATTGTATTTGATTAAATACTTGAGAGGGCTTCTTAAACAGCCTGTATCTCATAAAGTAAGCATTTTTGAAAAAAAATCTTTGAAGATTGTTTCTGTTGTAAATAAAGATCTCTAGTTACATAGTTTTATTTAATATTTTTAAAAGAAAAAATCCGGTGTTGCAAAACACTAACTTCTGCTGTATTCCATAACTGGCCGTGGATTGAAAGGTGGTGAACTACTGTCCTGGTGCAGTTTTAATTTTTTATTGCTTACCATAAATATTCCATATTTACGAATTACGCTTAGTACCATACTATTGTTATTTAAAGCAATCTATAAATGCAAAAATGAAATATTTTTGGCATTTATAATTCGGCAACATTTACATCCAAGTCAAAATAAGGGATTATTATTTAGGAAAATGGTGATCACTCCTTAGAAACTAAGTCGACGTTTCATGACGTTGTTTTAAAGAAAGTAAAGTACAATAAAAAACTATTTTCATCTAGTGTGGCTATGGATCTGTTCTCAGTCTTGTTCTCTGTGGGTGTAGGAACAAATAGCTATTTATGTATTTAGGGAGAAAAGGTGTTCATTTCCTCCCGCGTGTGAATCTAATGCCCGACGCGTTAGCGTAGGGCATTAAACACACAAGGGAGGAAATCAACCTTTGCTCCTGTGATATATATATATAGTATATATATATATATATATATATATATATATATAATATATTATATATATGATTTTTTCTTCGAACGCATGTTCTATTGCGCGAAATTTCAAAATTTTGCTTTGGGAAATCATTATAGTGACTCTAGATTTCTGTAGTGACATTTGTCTAATTTCCAAATCAGCATAACGTTGTAAAGCTTTGGTGTAATATCCATGGTGACATAAACACAAATGCGGGAGCAAAAAAAATATTGGCTCCCGCCGGGAGTCAATAAAAATTGCCTCCCGCTGGTTGGAAATTGACAGTTTTGTTTCTTAAAACTAGGGCGCAAAAGCCGACTTTCTATAGAGTGAGTAGAAAAAAGCATTTTTGGTTTGATATAAAGATAAGTAAGTACATACATATTTAGTTATTTTTATTATTAACCTTAAGATAATTAAATAAAGAATTCTAGTAATTTATTTTCAATATATTTTTTAATTCGTAGTAACGGGTAAACATTCGGACGGTGATAAACAGGCCCAGATATACAGATTGATGAAACTAGGAATGAAATAAATTTCGATTTATCCAATAAATATCAATCAACAGATGCATGCCCATATTTTGTTCTTTTAAAAAACATAGAGAAAAACCTTGGCCGATTATACTAGATCAGAGTGGATTGTTTCTTACTAGAAAATTGACAGTTTAGGAATAATGTATTCTGATATTAAGCCGTTAGGTTTAAATTGCCTAAATAATTATTTTTAAAACTTATGATACAGCTAATGCCTTGATAAACCATGATTTTATTTAAAAAAATAATCTTGTAGCATACATTTCTAAATACTACAAACAATTATAATCTGTACCAATCTGTGGATATTCACCTTAGGACTTATACACAAAGAGTTTTATAAATTTCTTTCGATGGCTAATTTACCTGTTATGTAACACGGATTCCATATTAAAGCACCGTATTCTAACTTAAACCTAATAAATGTTACATCCAATAATTCTAAAGTTTTTAAATAGGTAAATTTTCTAACTACGAACCCATATGACTTTAAGCTACTAGACACAATTAGATTGATGTGATCTACAAACGCTAGTTTATTATCAAATACAACTCCAGATTTTTAATAGAATTACAATGTGTTAAAGGTAACTCTTCGATGTTATAGCTAAACTAGATGGTTGTATTTTTTCTTGAAAGGACATAATTTTACATTTAGAGATATTTAAGTTAAGCTTGTTATTCACACACCACTCATAAACACTTTTCAAATTGCTCTGCAAATAACAACAATCATCAAGTGATTCTACTTGCTGAAAATCTTGAAATCATCGGCAAAAGAGAGACTTTTGTACTCAATTACCCAGCTTACATTGTTAACAAGGAATAAAAAAGTAGGGGTCCAAGGTTGAAGTTTTGAGAAACACCTGAAGTAGCATTGTAGTTCATTGAAGAGCTACCATTATAGCATACAGTTTGCTGTCTATTTGTCAAGTACGACTTAAAGAATATAATAAGAGACTAAATACAACCAAATAGTCTTAATTTATTCAAAAGTATAAGGTGATCTACACGGTCAAACGCCTTAGTAAAGTCCGTGGAGATCACGTCAACTTGTCTTCGATTATCCACAATTTCGGAAATGTACTGAGTTAGCACGGCCAAGTTAGAAATTGTGGATCTGTTTGGAATAAAACCATGTTGAAATGGATATTGCTAATTTTTTGCCATAGAAAATAGACGATTATACTATACAACTTCAAATGCTTTTGCAAAGTTAGATAGAATAGATATTGGTTAGCTACTTTTGCTGGGTTGCCACTCCTTAAAATCGGACAAACTTTAGTAAATTTCCATTTCTCTGGGAACACACCAGATTGCAGCGATAAGTGAAATAATAAACTGAAAGGTTTGACAAATACAGCAGCACAGTCACTGATAACACACGAAGGAATTAGATCTAGTCTACAGGTTAATTGTTTAGTTTTTAATCTTTTATTGCCCTTATGATTTCAGTTTTGCTAATTGAATCAAATTGGTTTGGTGCATTTAAATCGATATCCAGCTGATCGTCACTAACCGGTGTATATACAGCTAAAAAAATGTGCAAACCCCTCCACAATATTTTTTTTGACTATTGTATTGTTTATCCATAAAACATTTTACCAGGAATTCTCGATTGGTTTCTCGCCATTCTCTTGCTTTTCTTTTGTTTGTCGGGTACTTCCTGCAGATATTTAAGCTCCATCGGTGTTTGATCGTTCGTTGCGCGTATCCCCGTATAGGCAGGAACTGCTTTTTTGTTTTTCAAAATTGTTCTACCGTCACCAGCACTCTCCAAAACAACTTTTATTGGGCAATTTTTACCTTGCGAGACCTTGCCTGCGACGTATCGTGCGGATATTACCCACTTTCACCTTAGCTATTTTGGTGATTATTTCAACAACCTTAGATTTATTATGAGTAAGACAAGATTCGCGTAATTCAGATTTAGGTTCAGTGACATTAAAGATTATAATATTAGTGGACCTTTACTTAGTCCAGTGCATTTATCCGAAAAATAGATGTAACCTCGGAAAAAATCCTAGAGAGCTGAAATTTGGTTTACATATACCTCTCGTCGTGCCAAATAAGGGTTGAGAAGTCCCCAACGATCCGTTGTACGCATAACTTTTTACAGTGCTCAGAAGGTAAATTTTTCGGTTTTTCAACTATATCTTCGTTCCTATTAACTCTACGACTACGAATATGCAATAACGAAAGAAAGGTAATTAAATTCTCTACAAAAAAGATTATCAATAGTTTTTACATACAAGCAACAGTTTTCACGGAAATTCGGTAGGAAAATCATAAGGTTAGCAAATATCATTGTTCTGTTCCTGAAGACGAAGCATCGCTATCTTTTGAAGACGTTGCACAGTCAAATAATGTTGGTGAGTTGAAAAATTTGGCGAAAAAATGAAAGCCCTACTGCGAAATTGTGGAGACAATATTTCGTAATGATTACTGTTGCAAAGAAATTTGTAAGAGCAGAAAAAATGGGAAATTGGAAGATGCATTTAACTACTGTAAAAAAATGCTACCATATTTTCACGCAGCAGGACAGTTTCTTTATGCAAAATCGGCCCATTTGTATATTCAGGACATGGAGGGATTAGAAACTTCGATGGAAAATAAAGCTTTTAAAAAATTCACTGGCAACTTTTTAACTATGTCCATACAAATTTTGGTGAAAAGGCGGTGATTGTTTTTGATGGGTATAACAACAGCAAATACAATGTGAAAGCTATGGAACAACTTCGCCGATCTTCAAAACCGTCATCTGCAGACGTATTTTTGACGAGACAATGAATGTAACCGTCAGCCAGGAAACGTTTCCTTCTAACAGCAGCAACAAATGCAAATTGCTTTCGATGCTATCAGAGAAATTCAAAGCAACAAATTTCCTCGTCGAACAGGCTGATGGTAATGCTGACGTTCTCATTATTGAAACAGCACTGAAACATTAATTTACATATAACCGTTGTTGTTGGAGAAGATATTGTTCTTTTGGTTATTTTAACGGCTCGAACACCTGTTGAGAAAGATTTTTTTTTCTCAAAATGGGCAAAGGAGCAGTCCAGCAAAAAACGTTCTCTTCCCGAAGTTTCTATCAACATGAAAAGAGCAAGGACCATATTTTATTATTACATGCGCTTTCTGGTTGTGATACAACATTTGCTCTTTTCCATAAGGGAAAAACAGGAGCTCTGAAATTATTGCAAAAAAGACAGGACTTACAGAATTCAGCTTAAGTTTTCAATAACAGTGATTCTTCCCACAAATCAATTGCTCATAATGGATTACTATATTTTTGGGCATACATGGCGCTCCAGTTAAAGAAAATTCCATAAACAACTATCGTTATTTGTGCTTCGCTAAATCCATAGGTAAAGACAAACTTTCAAGGTTAAGCCTATTACCACCTACAGCCAAAGCAGCTGAAGAGCATCTCTACCAAGTCTACTATCAAGTACAGACTTGGTTGGGTGATAAATTGAATCCAGAAGATTGGGGATGGATATTGAAGGACAACTTATTGCACGTAAAAAATCATCAACACCTCTTGCTCCGGACTGTCTTCTAAAAATGATTATTTGTAATTGCACGAAAGGCTGAGAACCATTATGTGGCTGTCGAAATTTGGGACTCGTCTGCACACCAATTTGTGGTCATTGTCACGGACATTGACAATCCAGAAATCGATTCTATGTATGCCTTTGCTCCCATCAACAATATTGAAGAGGGATATATTTCCTAAACTCATAACCTTCCAACCAAATTTCCGTGAAATCTGTTACTCGTATGGTAAAACTATAGGTAACCTTTTTTGTAGAGAATTTTATTACCTTTCTTTTGTTATTGCACCTTCGTAGTCGTAAAGTCGATAGGAACGAAGATATAGTTGAAAAACCGAAAAATCGACCTTCTGGGCACTGTGAAAAGTTATGCGTACAACGGATCGTTAGGGACTTCTCAACCCTCATTTGAAACGACGAAAGGTAGGTGTAAACCAAATTTCAGCTCTCTAGGATTTTTTCCGAGGTCACACCCTAAATGCACTGGACTATACTTGCGTTCGGCAATTTCGGATATTACCGATTCAGTAAGCGCAATGCTAATACGCTCCTGTTTAGGGGATTCCACCAATTTTCTCAAATCCTGCATTTTGTTTAATAATTGCGAAATGACGTTCTTCAATATTCAGCAATTGATTGTTTTTATGCAATACAAGTATCGCAATAAAATGTTGTCCTTTTTTTGCCACTTGGTGCAACAAGAGATTGTATTTCAGTTCTAGATAAACCAGAACAGGTAGTGATAATGAGTGTCAAAGAGAGGAAAAAAATGGTACATGGCAGTAGCGAAAACTATGTGTCTGTTTCAGCAGATGGTCCAGCCTTAAAAAAACAACAAATATTGAAAGACCGATGGCTTTTGAAAATTTGTCCTTTAAGGATGCCGAATATACAGGGTGACTTCGATAGTTGTGCAGATATTTTTAATTTAGAGCACTATAAAACATAGCGATTTGCCCAATAATGCCTTATACAAATGTTGATAGTTTTCGAAAAACAAACGACAAAGTTTTTCTGAAAGAGTTTGGAAGCAACCGAAAATGGGATAAAAAACCTTATAGTAAACTGGGTATTTTGTTGTCATTTTATGCCTACTTAATTGTCACTTTAATGAAGGCCTCGATTTTCGTTAAATTAAAAGTAATGGCTTTCACCAATAATGAAAAAACCGATATGGTTTTGATTTACTGTGAAATCCACTGAAATTCAGAGTTAGCGCGACAACTTTATGGGGAGATCCACAACGTCAAATGCAAGCACATTTACAAGTGTAGTTCAACACCTTAGAGAATTTGGGTCGTTTGGGACGGACAAAATCGACATTGGCCGCCAGCGTGGAGACCAAACCTTTCCAAGACTTTTGTAGCTTTGGAGAATAACCCTTCTGTCTTCTTGGGTTATGGAGCCAGACTTTGTCGCCTTCCTTGAAACATCCTTCTGTGGCTTGGGTATCGTACCGTTTCTTCATCCTATCGCTGGCTATTTGAAGATGCGAGCGAACCAACTCATGCATATCTTCCATTCTTCTTCGCAAGCGGATCACATAGTCTTCACTAGCTATATCTTCTCCAGGTCGGCATCCAAACTCGATGTCGCACGGTAGTCTCATCTCACGACCAAACAGGACTTTTGCTGGTGTTTGACCTGTCGATTCATTGACGGCGGATCTATAGGCCATTGCGAAGAGCGAGAGATACTGATCCCAATCTCGCTGATCATTGGACACCACTTTTGACAGGTATTTGCCAATGGTCTTATTCATTCGCTCTACCATTCCATCCGACTGTGGGTGCAATGCTGTAGTTCTGGTTTTCTTCATGCCTAGTCTGTCACAAATTCCTTGGAAAAGCTGGCTCTCGAAATTTCTGCCTTGATCACTGTCGATTTCCAAGGGCACTCCAAATCGACTGATAAACTCTCTTATCAACACGTCTGCAACAGTTGCGGCCTCTTGATTTGGAATGGCGTAGATTTCCACCCATTTCGTGAAATAATCCATAACCACCATCATATATTTATTACCATTCTCGGTCATGGGGAATGGTCCAGCAATATCTAAGGCGATCCTCTCGAATGGACTTCCGACGTTGTATTGTTTCATGGGAGCTTTCCATTTTCGATGAGGTCCATTACTCGTAGCACAGGTAATACATTTCTTACACCAGTCCTTTACATCATCGGAACTGTTCATCCAATAAAACCTTTCACGAACCCTCTGAAGGGTTTTCTTAACACCGAGATGTCCTCCTGATGGACTGTCGTGTAACTCACGAAGTACTTCGGCTACTCTGGCCTTTGGAATAACCAACTGTTTTCTGTTTTCAGAACCATCATCATTTTCGAGTACTCGCTTTAATAAGCCTTCTTCCAGGATAAAAGAGTCCCACTGAGCCCAATATGACTTAACTATTGGAGAGAGTTTTGACACTTCTTGCCAAGTAGGTCGACGATTTTCCTCTTTCCATTGTCGCATTTTCTTAACACGGGATCGTTCTCTTGTTCTTCTCTAATTTTATTAGGTGTCCACTCATCGTGAACTACAGTTGTTCTTAGTATTGCAGTGTCTTTGGATTCTGTTCTGTTGCAGTGGGAGCACTCTGCTGGACACGGTCTTCTAGGAAGGGAATCGGCATTTCTGTGGCTTATTCCGGCTTGATGTTCGATCTTAAAGTCGTATTCCTGAAGTCGTACAATCCATCTGGCTATTTGACCCTCTGGATTTTTGAACTGCATCAGCCACTTAAGGGCTGCATGATCGGTCCGGATTAAGAATTTTCTTCCATATAGATATTGGTAGAAGTGTTCCACGGGCTTCACAACTGCCAGAAGTTCTCTTCTCGTGACGCAGTAGTTTCGCTCAGGTTTTGAGAGCACTTTACTAAAATAACCCAGAACTCTTTCCTGTCCTTCCTGAATCTGCGAAAGCACCCCTCCGATTCCTACATTACTGCCATCAGTATCCAGAATGAATTCTCCCTCTGGTTGTGGGTAGCCTAATATTGGTGCTGTGGTTAAATATTTTTTTAATGTTTCAAAGGCAGTTTGGCAATCTTTGTCCCAGCAGAAATCTCTTGCTTCTTCGGTAAGTCGTGTTAATGGCTTAGCGATATCTGCAAACTTTCTTATGAATCTTCGATAGTACGTACAGAGCCCAAGAAAACTTCTTATTTGATGTTTATCAGTTGGTTGTGGCCACTGCTTGATGGAAGCAACTTTTTCCTTATCTACAGCCACGCCTTCCTTGCTAACTATATAACCCAGGTAGTTGACTTTATTTTGGAAGAGCTGGCACTTCTTTGGGTTTAGCATCAGTTGGGCAGCTTGAAGCCTTTTAAAAACATCTTCTGAGTTTTTCAGATGTTCTTCAAATGTCTTCCCCAAGACTATAAAATCGTCTAAATATACCAAGCAAGTTTTCCAGGATAACCCTTTCAGCACATTTTCCATAAGTCTTTCAAGTGTGGCCGAAGCATTACAGAGTCCCAATGGCATGACATTGAATTGCCACAATCCAGATCCGGTGGTAAAGGCTGTCTTTTCTTTATCTACTGGATCCATTTCTACTTGCCAACAGCCAGATTTCAAGTCTAGAGTAGAAAATAGTTTACTTCCGGCTAATGTGTCCAAAGTATCGTCGATTCGAGGCAAAGCATAACTGTCCTTCTTGGTAACACTGTTCAACTGACGGTAGTTCACACAGAACCTCGTAGTTCCATCCTTTTTCTTGACCAGGACTACCGGAGACACCCATGGGCTGGTAGAGGGTTCTATTACCATGTCTTCTTCTATTTCTCGAACAATCCTTTCAGCTTCCTCTCTCTTTGCCTGTGGTAATCTTCGAGCTGATTGACGAATCGGCTCGGCGTCACCAATGTCAATTTTGTGTTTAACGACAGAAGTTCTTCCCGTTTTTTCTTCTTTTGGTACAAAAATATCACGATGTCGAGGAAGAAATTCCTTTACTTTTCTTTTCTCCACCCGATTCAGAGATTGACCAGCAACTGCAATCATTTGCTCGAATTCGTCCTTGGAATTATCAGAAGTAGTGGTCTGATAAATTATGGACATGTTCCAATTCTGGTATCTTTCTTGATGGTAATTGGGTGATCATTAACGTTTATGAGACGTACTGGAATGTCTTTAGCAGAAGTGACCAACCCTTTTGCGATCAAAATTCCTCGACCAACCTCTTCATCGTGGTTCCAAGGTTCCATCATGACAGGTGTTCCTTCTTCCACAGTTCCTTGCAACCGCGCTACTATAATGCTTTCACTTCTACCAGGTACCACCGTATCTTCCTGTACAGCTGCTTGCGCGGTACTGTCCTCATATGGATGAAGAAATATCTCTTCGGTACCAACTTTGATCACTCTGTTCTTAAAATCCAACTGGAAACCATGTAAGTTCATTACGTCCATTCCTAATATAACATCTTCTTTGATATCAGCGACAATGACAGTATGTGTAAACTTTTCTGTACCAATTCCTAATTGAACCTGAATTTCCCCATGGATGTTGGCACTTTCACCTGTGGCAGTCCGCAGTCCCAATCTTGTTGGTAAAAGCCTCTTGCGGTTATTTATAGTGGTCGGTCGTATAATGGTTCTGGTCGCTCCAGTATCCACCAACATTATATACTTTCTACCATTTACTTCGCCGTCTACGTATACACTATCATCGCGACATTTCAAAGAGGCTATCAGTATGAGAGGGTCTTTGGAACGGTTCTGGGTCGAAGCTGCCCCCCCCCCCTAGGCCGACCCGTTCTAGTTTTCCTGCTGCGTGGTTTCTTGATTGGTAGTGATCCTAGGTCGTTTACACGAGCTGTACATGTCCGATCTCACCACAACGCCAATGTCTTCCTATTAGTAAGGCTTTTTATCATGTTAACCAGTTGGTCTAATTTATCTTCATTTTCTTCTTCTTTTACGGTCCTTACTTTACTGTATCCACCGGAAGCCTGCATAGCCACTTCGTATTCAAGAGCAGCGGACAAGACATCGACCAATGTTTTGTGACGAGCTAAACGGAGTGTTCTTTGCATTTCAAGGTCACAGAGTCCATCCAGAAATGTTTGGACAGCCAAACATTCCATCATTTTTTCTGGAGCTGATGGGTAGGCAAATCGTACCAACCTGGCAATATCCACTTCGTATTCTTGAAGGGTCTCGTCTCGCTTCTGTTTGCGATTCTTTAACTGTGATTGGTACACATGCTCCAAGTGTTCGTGGCCATATCGCATAGTTAATCGTTTTTTAAGTTGTTCAAAGTCATCCGTCTCTTCAACAGGTATGGTCTGAAGAATATCCAAAGCATCTTTTCGAAGGGCGATGGCCAGATTTACTGCCTTTTCTCTTTCAGACCATTCGTTCGCTCTTGCAGCTGTTTCGAACTGTTTTAGGTAATTGGTCCATGACATCTTTCCGTCGAAGGTTGGAGCTTTAATACGAGCAGAACTTCCAATTCCTTCCAATTTTGGTTTTGACTCCAACTTAGAGCACTTCATTTCATCGTCCTCCATCTCTTCTGTATTTTCCACAACTTGTCTTTCTGTTTTCTCCATTTCCTCTATTTTTTTCTCCATCTCTTTTATTTTCTCCTCAACAGAAGACATCTTATTTTCCACAGAAGAAATTTCAGTTTTCATACAAGACATATCTGAAGCTACCTTACTTTCTAAAGCGGAAATAGCAGAAGAAATTTCAGTTTTCATAGAAGACATTTTATTTTCCAAAGATAAAATATCGGAAGAGATTGCAGAAATTATAGCAGAAGACGTACCATCCGTAAATAGAAACGTTGCCGGATCCAAACCCTCACTTTCTATTGCTTGTCTAAGTCGAGCTGCCAACTCTGGTTTCTTTCCTGTTGTTTCCAGTTCACGATCTTCTAATTTCCTCCGCAATTCGGTCACCTTCAAATCACTCAGTGTTCTAGACATTTTTACACACTATTTACTTAAAGTATCCGACTTCTGACACCAATGTAACGTTTATTTATTTATGACAGTTTTTGACAATCTTATTTATATCACCGTGACCAGAGTGAATTAATTTATTTCAATGTTATCTTGGCAACCTAAGGGATTAGAGCAGGAGCGGATTGTTGCTCGAAATGGCTGGCATGAAAATATATTAACGAAACTATAAACATCTTACATTGGAATCTAAAATAATTAAAACCTCGAAAAGCCTTTTTAGTTAACTTAATTAATGAAGTTGATAAATATTATTATTCTCGGCGAAACATGGCTTAGAGATTCAGATAATTTTATTTTAGATTTAATATTTTCAAAAGATATATGCAAGACGGTTATGGTGGCGTAGTCGATCTCATTGCTAAAAATATAAATTTTAAAGAGATAGCAATCGATCATGGTCACCCTGATATCGAAACATGAACATGGTAGAGCTCAACAGTTGCTCCCACAATATAGTCTCAGTTTATAAGCATCCTAGAGCAATGGTCAACCAGCGAGACTAGAACAAATTATTTAGAAAATCGTACGACACTCATTAATGACCAATAGAAAAATTAGTTCACGAGCTTTAACCATGACAACAACGAAATTTCTTGAATTTTTTTTTTTTAGGTATAGATTACTTATTTTTAGGGTTTGTGTCGTTACGATTTTCTTACCGAATCTGCATTTAAACATTAATTCATATCCGGAAATTATTTTTTATGCATTCCACTAGGTCCTAATTTACCCTCGCGTCCCGCTCGGGCAAATTAATACGACGTTGTTGAACGCACTCAAAAAATTTCCGGAAAGAATTAATGCTCTTATGAGATTATATGTGACAATTTAAAAAAAATATCTTATTCTGTGGAGGTTTTAATTGCCACCACTCATTATGTTGTACAATAACAGTACTCACGGAAACAGATAGTAGAGGCCATGTATGTCTATGATCTGATTGTTAACGACCATGGTAGTATTACGTTGGCAGGACAAAATCCTTGAGCATTAGATCTCACGATACTATCTCCTACCCTAGTACATAAAATCAGATAAAAAGTGTTGTCGGATACTATGGAATCTGACGACTTTTCCATACTAATTACATCGGAATTTAGAACAGTATCAAACAAATGGAATGACTCTTGAATAGATTGGAACTTGTTTAGGAATAGTTTAGAAATTGCTTTAAAAAGTACTGATATAAATACAAAATCAAATACTACAAAATCCTAAACTGTAGTCAATACCTTAACCGAAGATTAAAATGAGTTTATGGGCATTAGAAAACCTTTCTTTCCCACTCCAAAAATAAAACCTTGTTGGCTGGACGGTGAGGATACCGCAATTGTGAAGCGTCGAAAGAGTGCGCTACAGCTATATGTCAATATGTCTCAAACGCTAATTCGTATAATTATATTAATTATAAAAAACGACTACTACAGCTAAACGGTTGTGCAGACAAAAACAGCTTGACAACTGGCGACTATACGTTAATAAGTTGAATAAAAGCACATCAATATTCAACATTTGGAAAACACTCTGAGAATTAGTAAGAAAAATGTTGTTACTGAAAAAATCCAAACGGCAAACGAACAAATGTTTGCAATATGAGACGTCTACTCACTCGTTTCTTATCATCAAATAAATTTTTTTCAATTAATATGTTGCTCGTGAACTACTCGTAGATTTCGATTGACTCACTCCACAAGGCGAATCATTATCTAAACGTTTCAGTATAGAAGAGTTGCAAATGCCACTAAAGAAATACTGCTCCAGCAGTAGATGGTTTTATCTACAAAATGTTACGCAATCTTCCACAATCGCTAAAAGAAGTACTATTATAAATCTTCAATGCTTGGTGAATTAACCAAGGGGTCATTAAAGAGCTTCAAAAGTGACAATTATAGTTATTTACAAAACAGACAATAACTCAGCTCTTCCTTCTTTATATGGACCTATCTCTGTGATATCTTACATACTCAAGACATTCGAGAGAATGATAAAATTGCGCTTATAATATGACCTAGAGTCAAAACGCAATTACCTGAAACACTGGTTGACGGAAAGGATTAGGTACCACCGACGCACTAGCTGAAATATCTATATTCAAATGACATTTTCACGAAATGAATACTTACTGCCTGTGTGTGTCTGTTTTTAGATTTAAAGGGGGCGTATGACTCAGTGGACTTGAAAATTTTATTTAGTCAAGTGATAATGGTGGGAATATGCAAGAAAGCAGCTTGCAATATTATAGCAATCTTCAGAGGTCAAGACATTTATATATGTAGTCATTATAACGTGTTGTATGGGCCAAGATTAGTATATAACGATCTCCCACAAGGTTCTATACTGAGCCTTATTCTGTTTAATATCTACACATCAGGATTACATAAAATATTTATACATATTGTAATAGTAGCCTCCCTTAAAACTATACTAATAGTAAGGTTTTAAATAAAATATAAAATTTATAATTATGTCAAGGGTTGCTACACTTTATGAATTGTATAGTTTCGATCAAGAACTGCCTGTCAAATTCAGGACAAATTAAAGTAATGTAATAATAATTACTAAAAATAAATGGTTTATTGCTCTTTGTTTATTTTACTTATTTGCAATAAATTAAGGCTTCGCTCCGGTGAATATGCAACAATTCTTAACTGAGTGGGTCGGTTCATAAAATAAGTAGAAAATTTTGTATGATAAATATTTATATTGTTACATTTTTATGTTCTGGGGCTATTAAAAATTATACGCCGCTTCTGTTTTAAGCATTTATTTACAACGATTTATCTTAATCTATTTACACAACACAAAAACTATTAAAGCGGAACACACATTATTTATAAACTAACAGGACTATTTCTAACAACAGATATACTTTATTTATTTACACGCGATTTCAACATTAATGATTTATATGGCTAGATTTATTTACAACGCGTTATTTATATGGCTAGATTTTATGTACACACGGGTTTATTTATGTGGCAGCTTCCGCGTATTTCAAAGCTGGAGTCGGCACTCGGACTTCGACTTCGACTGTCCTCTTATTTCCTTTGCCCGTATTTATATATGCGCCGGGTGAGTTATTCCGGAAGCGTCTAGACCTCGCTCGATCCTTCCCGCAACGCTGACGTGTTCGCGCGCATGAGTCACCAAGGTCGTTTCTCGAAGGGTGTGACTCATCCGTCCGCACGTGAACCGGCTCAAGGTTGTGACACTGCCCCCGCCTTAGGTCGTTCTCGAATGCTCGGGACGCTGAGTCATATGTTTGCAATGGCCTGATCCCAAGGTCGTTACAATATACTGCTTGAGGTTTTCGCGGTTACTCGAATTATTCTTTTTAACATAGAATTTCGGCTTAGACTCCGTAGTATTTGTAGATGAACACTCAGAATTCTCTAGCTTGATGTGCTTTGCACCTTGTAAACTCGAGCAAAAACCCGCGCGATGGCTATGCTCTTTGGTGGCTCGTGTTGTTTGGGTATCTTGAGAACGAGGATACTTACGAAAATTTGGCCTTTTTGCTGTTTGTGCATCCAAATTCAATAACGATTCACAAGACTTTGCAGCTTACATCATCAGAGTGAAAGTCGCACTGACTTTCACTCTGATGATGCAACTTTTATCCCTCAAATTATTAGTTACTGCTGCTCACATCAAGTGAATTTATTAATGTAAAGTGCTGATTATCTTGCAATAAATAAAATATTCAATTCTGTGCTCATGTTCACCTTATTCATTCGGTTACTTAAGCAATCAGAATTGCTGTGGGCAGTAAACCATTACAATATATGTTAGCCATAGAAGTTATGAATAGTGCTTAGATGACCTACATGAAATACTATTAAAAGTTCGATGTCTGTAGAAAAGTCAGCTAGTCTGTGATTTACAAGTCACGTAATTAAACTAGACAAGTAAGTTGGTATAGAAGAAGACTTGATCCCCATAGTAAACAGACATATCTATCCGGGAATTGACCCAAAACTGCTCTAAACACAACATAGAGTACACCGTGTGTTTGAAAAACTCAAGTTTGCCATAACTTGATACATACCCATTGCAACAAATGAACTACCATAAGTAAGAGACAACTA
Source organism: Agriotes lineatus (assembly GCA_940337035.1). Lineage (NCBI taxonomy): Eukaryota > Metazoa > Arthropoda > Insecta > Coleoptera > Elateridae > Agriotes > Agriotes lineatus. Next base: position 123,837 of record CALNHX010003761.1, on the reverse strand, counting down.
AATTACATCTTGACCTTGAAGTATTTTATTAAAAATATACTGTTACGGTTTACTTTTGCGTTAGTCGAAGTATTAATATTTCTGGTTTCCGAACGCACGCGATTGCATTTTTGTTATCGGAACGCACTTCATTTGCGCGAGCAGCAGTGATTGCAGCGCAATTCCTTTTTCTGTTCCTAGAAAGCAACTCAAGCGGTCGTGTTTTTGGGCCCAAGTCGTATCCGAACTTGTAGTTCCTGCACGTGGTAGGATATTGTTCGTAAATGTGATTTACAGATTTTTCGGTTCGACTGTAATTAGTTATCTTGTAGAGGGCAACTGGTCGCTCACTTATAACTTCATGTATATGGATTTTAACTTTGAGCCATATAACAGTTCAAACTGGAGTATGCGAACTAGTGTTTTATTTCTTTCAGAATTTTAGCAATTTCCGTAATACAATCGAGAAGGTACTCGTTTTCTTTCCAAATAGTAAATTTAACTTATAATAATTGATATCACACGCTGTGGCAGAATTTATGCCAAAGGGGAAATATTGGTAAGGATTATTATGACTATAGAATGCTAGTATGAGTGAAAGGTGTATGAACTGTTAGTCGTAAATGGTTACAATTTACGCCATATAAGAATTTTAATGTATTACCTTTTGATCGTACATATTTACTATTTGAGTAGCCGATACGACTCGCTATGTAATGGTTGAATAGTAGCATTAGTCAATTTTGTCTTGGCTTCCATTTCAATTTGTATGGGTAACTTCAAAGTTTGAACCGGCGCCATTTATTTTGTACTCTTTGCGGTTATATTTCTGCAGCTTTATGCATGCGAATTGAATATGTTTAATATGTTGGTAATGCATGTGTTACAATGTTAATTAATGTCCATATTTATCAATTCAAATAAATCTAATATTGTTATTTTTCGCAATATAATGTTTTATTGAGTGTTGTTCTTTTGAATCAACATTACTGGTGTTAATAATTCAGGTTCTCCACAGCAAAAATAGCAACAGTTAAGTTTTATTGCAACGCATCCCGTGCGATTCTAGTTATTACTTTTGAAATACTAAATCGTAGAAATTTTATTTCTTTGGGGCTTTGTCATACTTGGCGCCTAAATTAGACCTTATACATATTTTGGGATTTGGTTATTTGTTATAAATTATACCCACCCACTTACTGATTGAAACTGAGTTGGGCATTGAAAATTTCACTTAGAGATAGATTCGTTACTGGGCAATAACCGTCGTGCTGTTGTGCACGCTAGATGTTTATCCGCCCGTTTTATTACTGGTTGTTCAAAATTTAATGTGCTAGGCAGAAGCTGAATATTTGGTAATAATACAAAATATAAAAAGACATTTTTTTGTATTCGCTCCCCAAACTGATTACTTTGGAAACTGTCTAGGATCCTCAAAATGGACATTTAGAGGCCTTGTACTTAAAGTCGTCAGGGCAACATTTTAGCGGACTCAAACATTAGTTGCCATGACGACTTTAAGTACAAGGCCTCTAAATGGCCATTTTGAGGATCCTAGACAGTTTCCAAAGTAACCAGTTTGGGGAGTTGGGGAGTCAAAAACTATAAAAACGATATGTACAAAGAGTGAATGGTTAGGTGGAAAAAAAAGTAGCTTAAAACAAACAATCCGTACTACCTAATTTATGTTGAACTCCCAAAGGAAGTCTTACATAGCTTTAATTTTAATAACTAAAAAATATTAGAATCAAAATAAGTCAAGGGTGGTCATGATTTTAACATAATGTGTTGGAAGTGGTTAGTGACACTCTAAGTCTATGTCAAATTCGAGGTTATCAGGTAAGGTTTTGCGTCAGTCTATGTAGAAAACTGACGCAAAACCCAACCTGATAACTTCGAATTTGACATAGTACTGTTTTGTATAGTATTTTGAATAAAAAAATAATCCTCTAAAGTGTTGTCGTAGCAAGTTTAGAGTACTAGGTCTCTAAAGATTCATTTTGTGGCGTGTTTTGAGTTCGCAAAATAGCCATTTTTGAGAACGAATGCAAAAAAAAAAGATTTTATTAATTTTAAGGGATAATTTATATCAATTTTAATGGACACGTGTGGCAAATGGATGCTTATCGAATGCCAAAGAACATGGAGGTGTTCCTAATATATGAATGCAACTACGTTTATATTTAAATGTCAAACTTGACGTTTGATTTTTGAGTGACTTATAGCTGCACTCATAAATTAGGAACTATTCCATGACCAAACTAGAGGAAAATAATTTTAGATCATACCAATGTGATTCCAAGTTCCTTAATTTTGAAGGGGATATTAATAATAATAGTAATAATAATATCTCGTTATTTACATCAATCTGTGAAATTTATATAGTGTAACAATAAAATAAATATTGTAAATGGGCGAAGTTCAGTTAGGGGAGGAAGATCCTCCACTGCACTATTCAATTTCAAGAAAGCATTATCCCTGTAAACTTTGGCCTTACATGGAGCAACAGGGAAAAGTAGAGATCACCTTTTACTTAGATGCGCAGATTATGCAAAATACATTGAAAACTTGTTTGTTCGACGATCATTAACAACTCGTCTTAATTAATTCTTAATTTTCAAAAACTCGATTACTTGATCCTATTAATATGTAAGTCAGTGTTTATCACATTTCTTACGCAATTTTGACTTATTTAAGTTACATTTCTCAGAATCGCAACAAGGCTGACATGGAAATTCGAACATTGTCGACGGCATTGCAGAAGAAAGCCGAGGACAACCTAAATGAGGTTCCTGGTCGACTCGAGCAAGACTTAAGGCACATTCGAGAATGGCTTGAAAACGATGCCCATTTCAGTGTTAGAAAAGGTAATTTAATATCGCATACGTAGCAGATTCCTCCAGGATGGTTGTAAACTTTAGCAAAAACGTTTGTTGTGAAAAGGTTTCCAGTATTAACACGGGCTCGCCCAACATTAATTCGTAAAAAGTATTTAATCCATCGTAATTGCATATAAAACTCTCCTATGACAAATATACAGTTCGAACAATTTTTTTCCTAAAGGTGCGTATGAAGCAATCAGGAAAATAATCTAAAATTCTGTTTCTACTTGTTTCTCCTTTTTACACGAATAAAAGCTTCTAGATCAATACAATTGCGCTTTTCTCCATACGAATACAACGTCAGGCAAGAGATCTCTGAGGCAAACTGTATTCAAGAAGCTTAAGCAGATGACTCACATATTCAAATTTAAGCAAACGCTTAAATAAAAAAATCGCGCCTAAACTATGGAAATAGGGAGACCTGGAAAGCTCCAATAAACCAACTATAAAAGCTGATACCAAAATAGAATATGACTTATAATTATAAGATACCCTATAGATGTACTATTACGATGGAATCTGCAGCGACCTCGAATAACATGCAGTAGGTAATCAACTGAAAGAGAATTTAATAAAATCTGGTTTGACACACGCACGCAACTTCTTTTTACAGTCATCTTATAATTAGCCAAAAATTAGATTTTTAATTTTTAAGCATTTTTCAAAAATTTTCAAAAATTAAAAATTCTACAAAAACGGTACAAAATATAGCGTTAGTTCCAGAGACAAATTTCAATCCGAATTCAAAAATGTAATAATATACCGAGTGTTCTATTTAAAATAGTAGTTAATAAAAAAAAGGGAAAAGAAACAAAAGAGACCCATTTAAAGTTATTCAACTGGACAATCACCTATCTCACATCAATATACATTAAAAATAAAAATGTAAAGTTTGAAAAAATCGCTAGAGCCGTTTTTGAAAAAATCGAAAATAACTAAAAAATAACAAGAGTAAAGACCGTACTTCCGGTTATGCGATTTCCTTCAAAAGCTTGCTGTCGCATCTGTAAAAGGTAAATTCTTAAATCCTGATTTTAAATCAAGAACCTGAGCCAATCAGGACTAAAATGTCTACCTTAATACGGGCATAAAAGAGCTGCAGAGAGTCATGTTACCAACTATATACAGAAAAATAGCAAATTACCAAGTAGTTGGGGAGTTTTTAACATTCAAGCAGGCGTATAATACGCCTCTGTGTAAATTAGCAAATAAGATGCAACGCTCAGGAACATACTACATATGAAAAGTACAAGCAGCATTCTTAATCTGCCAAGGTAGCAGTCCTACTCGATGTCAGCAATAGAAAGTTAAAAGGTAAGACAAGGCTGCAGACTCTCACTCGAGCTATTTAACATGATAAATGCATGAGAAAAGTAGCGAAGTGTAGGAGGATGGTGTATCAGTACATGGCAAAAAAACTTGAAATACGCTGTGGACATCGCCTTATTACTATTAGTGAACTTCCAGTATAAGATCAGTGGATTCGTAACTAAATTGGAGGACCAAAGTAAACCCTGTGAATCGAAATTCAGTGCGTCTGGAGTTAAAAAATAATCTTACACTTTCAACATAACAACAGACAAGATCGATACCGCACAGGCAAGCTTTACCTATGCGGTTATATAGTCACCAACGATGGTAGCTTAGAAATATAAGTAGGCAGAAGGTGTAAAATGGCGAAAATGGCCGTTGGGTTGGTCAACCGTACCTGGAAAGACGGATCATCGTAAATAATCAAAATGAGGCTGGCTAACTACCTAGTGTGCTCAATGCTTATGTATTGGCACGAAACCTAAGTGAGAAAATGTAGACGCCCTAGAGACGTTTTGCTGACTGCTAATGCTAAAAAATACCTTCAAGCATAGGCATCTTTGGAAATTATGCGATAGTTTGGATATGTGATGCTCAGAGAACCACAAGCTATAGAACGTCTAATCAACCAGAGCAGAGTACAAAAGAAAATATCTTAAAGGAGGTTGCCGGTAATGTAGATCGAAAAAAGCCACTGGAAAATTGATGTATCAACTGGTATTAATGGCACAAAACTGAAAACACTGGATCAACATTTTCAGAAACGGTGGTGACCACATTGACCTTAAGCTGTGGAGGAGGACATATTGTGATGGTCTTTCAAATTAATGAACATTTCAATAAGCACAGAGTTGGAATTTTATGTAACTGCAATGATAAGTTTAAAATTCAAACAATAAATGCATTGGTAAAGAGATGCCAGTAATAATACAGTAATTAAGTAAAGAACGCAAAAGGCAAGCTTGTTTTTCACAGGGGTCGAAGTTGACTTGCAAATATATTAAATAATAGGTTTGTGCATAATGAATAGCCGAACCGAAAGAAATTGCTAGTCACAAAAAGGTTTGTTATGTGCAAGTAAAAGAAGCGTAGTTTCAATAAAGCTAGTCAGAGAAATTGGTGAGGATTCTAAAAAGGTAAGGAAGGCAGAAAAAGATAAAAGTACATTGCAAAAGAGCATATGAGAAAGCAGGCAGTGGGGCATGTAAAAGCAATCTTGGAAATCAGGCAGAAGGACATGAAAAAGCAATCTTGAAAAGCAGGCTGCAGGACAAGAAAGCAGCGTGAGGAATAATGAACTCTAAGAATAATGATCAGTGCATTTAACGTGTGTGAAAAAGCAGAGCAAATAATATAACGTGTTTGTGTGAGTGGCGCAAATACACGATTTTTATATCTAAGAAACAGTCAAAAAATGTAGTTTGTAAAAAATTTTAAGATTTAACACTATGTTATCAAACTTCTTTCTAGAATGTATTTAAATTAACCAAAACTTATTTCCGTTTGTATTGTAACCATAGCGATAGATTATAAGTTGTTTTAATAACGGAGGAAAAAAGGAGAACAAATGAAATAAATTGTTGAATAACAGGGCAAATTTAATGATCCATATTAAGTATTGTTTTAATATAAAATAAAGTGTTTTACCAATATAAAAGGTACCCAGTTTTAATGTACACATATCAGTGCTTTTGCACAAGTTTTTATGGCCAGATCCGCAAGATAAAAATTACAATTTTCCTTTCGCCTCCGATTGTGGGTTCGGGAGCGAGCACCTCCAGTGTCCAATCATCGACTGCAATTCAAATTCTCATCTGAGCCAAGAGATCAACATTCCAGGGCGTAGTGCAGCTCGGTAACAACGTCTCCAGAAGATTTGACTTCAAGGGTGCCAGTAACAGCGACAATATTCCAACGGCGTCATCTCGAAGACCCGAAGCAGTTCGGCCGATTATAAGGTACCAATTTTGCCTAGAAAATATCTGTGTTAGCACCGAAAAATGTATGTGCATGCGAGATAAGACCTTACTTAACAAGATTCAAGCATTTCCACGGCCACAGCGAAGGCGCAGTTCGAAAAATAAGCGGTTTCCCAAATTTGAGGTTATGCGAAGGATTCGAGAACAGGAAGCGTTCAGAAACAAGTGCTAAATTTCCGGCCGCGTCCATCTGACGTCACGGAACAAATTAATGCCTGTAACAAAAGCTGTTAATTACCGCCAAAGTGCAAAGATTTAAATATTTACAGTGCGAATTCTTATAATTACACTGGTTTTAAACGTCAAATACCGCAGACTTGCATACGTACTTCATTTTGTAGGTTTTTTGACAGTATTGCAAACAATTAGCTACTGTGCATTAGAACTAAATGCGGTGAACAGGACCGTATCAGATATTTTGTAGTTTACAATCAACTTTGAACCCAACTGAGTTAAGAGTGATTGCGTTACTGAGAGCTAGCGTTTTATAATTAATTGAAGATAAATAAAATATGAAAACGAGCACATAACCATTTATTATGAACAAGTAAATGAAGTACGGGTCAAATTTTAACCAACCTAATAATTTAATAGCAGGCAAAGTTCCCTACACAGTAAAATATTAAATCAGTGAATTGTGCATATTGGATTTTGCTCTAACTTACAATTAAATTTTGATTAAAACCCAGTCATTGGAGAGCATTCATTGTAATATATAGGCTCATATTGAACCTTGCTATTCTCAATGCTTAAACGATCAACGATTATTTCTCAGCAATTTCAGCAATCACAAGCTTACCACATTAGTTGACGAACCAATTCTACGGTTTAACTAAAAAATCATTAATCCACAAAATCAGTCATCCCTGCAACAATAACTGGCTCCGGCTAGTTGCAATCGAAACAGAGGACTGGTCCGATATAAACAATATGTTAGTGTATCCTATCTCAAAAGTAAAGTGATAAGATTCCTAGATCTTTCTACTAGGGGACTAATCAGCTGTCGAATAACTCAAACAATTAATCGTGAAACTACAAGCTTTATGGGGCGGTTATCCATTGACAGTTCCTAAAGACAAGGAACTTACCTTTAGCGCGCCGCTTGAAGTATCTGCCAATTCTTATTTTGCTCCCTTTAGATTCCTTCCTGCAGAGAAAGTGTGAGAAATATACAAAAAAAACTATTTTATTTCGTTATATTGTACATCAATGTAGATTACGTTGAAATCATCGTTCCTACACATAAAAATATAGAAATAATAGCACCCTAAGTGACGTCATCGTTTATACAGTCTAACTCAGAATGTCTTGCTTATATCAGCAAGCGTCGGCTTAATTAGTCAAAAAATGCGAAGGGGGCTTATTAATTCAACTATAGTAGAGCGTTACAGCGGAAGACTAGATTAGTATTAAACATCTGACTTTAAATAATGACGGAAATTCATCAATTACTAGTACTGGCTTAAAAGTTAATTTTACAAAATTCAAATTCATTCATTTGAAATCCGATGCAGCACTTAATAACTACGCACTGTTATTACATGCGAATTAAATATAGAATCTGACCTGGTGAGCAGTCTCCAGTCTCTTTGTTCGACGAATCCGTCCGTTATCTACGTGAGGACCTTGTTCGTGCCTACCTTTGCAGGGAAAGTTGCAAATAGCGATGATATGTAGTCAACCGCGCCCGCAGAGTCGAAAAGGTATGTATTAGGGTTGAGAATAGCCAAAATCAACATACTCATAGTGACCTGAATATCGTCGGAATACAGCGAAACATGATTCTCAACTACTTAGGATACAATGTGGAAGTAATACTCATAACTGGCACTAACCAGAATTGGGAATAACACCTTAGTTAATGATAAAATACCCTTACGTAAGCACTTAGGCGCACCTGGGGTCACCTCTGCTTCTTTCTCTTAGCATGCCTTAGCTATCAAAAGTGCACAGAAATCAATTCCATTGAGGTAGTTGCAGAAATAAGTTATACCATGGCTTTTTTGCAAATTTAAATTATCGTAATAGTTCGAGTACATCCAGTACTATGAGGCTTACTCGTAGTTTTTAAAATAATTCCCCAACAACTTGAAATTGTTGCAATCTGATAACATCAGATTGACAGAGTTTACTCCGATATCGATATTCGATATATTATTAGTGTATTTAGAGAACAGCCCGACTAGTGTATTTCTTTTTGAGCTAACTTCACCGGATTAGATAAGCCATTTTTGGTAAACATTTACATATATTCGTAGGTTTGCCGATCTTCTCTACTATTATATTTATTCTGCAGCCACATAATGTCGTCATTGTGGAAGTTACATATACAATTCATATTCAATCATAGTCGTTACGTTTTCAAAATCATGATATTGCAAGATTTATGAAGTAAGCACGTAGTTCTCCAGTTCTAATTTATTGAAAAAATTCCTCCTCTAAGCTTCTAAGCTACAATTGACCTTTAAACTTTAAATTTTAAGAACCGCATACAGTTTTTGCATTGTAATAATCCATTTTACTTCTCTCCAATTAAGTACTGCGAAAATGGCCAGCTGATGGGTATCACAAAACCCTAAAAGTTCCTCTGAAACGTTATCAAACTTTCAGTCAACTTGGGTATAGATCCGTAGGAAAAATCTGTAATAACTTTTACTGCGCCGTACGTGGTAAGTCCTATGTCCAAAAAATTATTTCCGAGATATATTTTAGAAAATGGTATCGGCAATTTTTTAAAGCTAATATATTCTTATCAACACAATTATTTAACATAACATACGACACGTCAGAAGTGTGTAAGGATTATTTATAATCGAGCTTCGTAACTCTCTCCCTTCAAACGATAATGCAAAAACTTGTGATGAATATCGTCTTATCTTAATGAACCACACATTAAAGATCTTTATAGTAATAACTGACAAATATATCTATTTCAAAAGCTAGAAACATAGGGGGTAATCTCAATTTGTTAGGGGAGTTTAAAATTAGCGCCATCGCTGGTTTTAAAGATGCACGCTACATAGGAGACCGCGTAATTCGTCGCGTCAAACTTTTTTTTGCCGGAAAACATAGTCAAACACAGAGATTACTAGTGCTGTGTTATCTGTTCCGTGAATACAGTCGTTTGGAAAATCCCATCCCCTGTCTCGCTTTCAAATGCACAATGACTATCAAAAAAGGTCTAGCTTTCCCAAAGCCCTAATATGATATTTTGAAGACTGTCTAGCACTAGTTCTCGGAATTTTACATCGATTTCCGGTTGAATAAGCCCTGTTTCTTCTACCCTGTAGAGCAGGTATGGGCAACCTTTGCCTGGCCGTAGGTAAGAAATAAGTAGGTAGTAGTGAATAAAGAAGTGATAACAATTCACACATTTATTTTATTTATTGTAATAGCATAATCAAACATATAAAAAGCAAATTAACAAGAAAAAATCAAATGAAAATTAATGAGAAACTTGAGTTTGAAGCTGAGAAACAAAATGATCAATATTGGGGTCAATGTCACTAGTACACAGGCCCAAAGTGTTTTCTAAATTAACATCTGTAAGCCGAGTACGATGCTTATTTCTATTAATGTTCATGATTGAAAAAAAAACTGCTCACATTTATACGTGCTTCTGAATGTGCAAATTATTTTTCGTGCGAAAACTCTCAGCTGTGGATACCTTTCTTCGGAAAGGTATGTTCTGTAAAATTCGCTTAGCTCCACATCATCAAATTTAGACTTCAAATATGAGTCTTCTTGAAGCTCGATCAACTACATTTGTAGGTGAAGCGGAGAATCTTCCACATTACACTTACAACGATTTGCAAAAGTATTGAAAGTGCTATCCATATTCTTAAAATCGGTAAACCGATCAGTGAATTGCTGTGACAGTAGTTTCAGTTCTTCAGCATAGCGACCGTATTCAATGTTTTCGTGACTGGATAATGTTAAAAAATGAAAACAGTTTTTACTTCTCATTTGTGTTTCCCACAAGCAAATTTTGTTTTTGAAAAGCTTTAAGATGACTGTACAGCTGATTTACCCATTGCCCTTGTTCTTGAAGCTTCAAGTTCAGGTCGTTTAAGTGCCCTGTAATTGCGGCAATGTTTTCTCTTTCTTTTCCATAATATCAGCTATTTCTTTTCTAAGGTCATAAAATCTTTTTAGCATTTTACCTTTGCTTAGCCACCTTACTTCGCAATAGTATGTCACATCATCGTGTTCTGAAGAGAGTTTATCCAAAAATGCTTTAAACTGGCTATGGTTAAGACCGGTAACGGCCGTAAAGCAGGTAATTCTTCTGTCACTACCAATTCTTCATCAACACCTCGTATAAAAATAGCTAACTGGGCTGTGTCGGATAAATCTGTACTCTCATCCAAAGCAATCGAAAATGCTTGAAAACCAGCCAATATCTCAGTCAATGTTTTTTTGATATCACTAGCCATCATATCTATAAGTCGAACAATAGTACGTCGCGATAAGATTACTTTCTCAAACTCTTTCTTCTTTTCTGGGCACAAAAGTTCTGCAACATCTAGTAGTCACTCTTTAACAAACTGTCCCTCAGAAAATGACTTTGATGTTTTCGGTAGTTTGGAACTAACTATAAAACTAGCTTTAACAACACTGTCTAGATTTGATCTTTGTAAATGGAACATTTGTTGCTGTTTCCCTAAATCGATAATGAGTTTTTTAATTTTATCCTTTCTTAACTGACCCGTAAGTAAATTATATTGACCGAAATGCTTGCTGGAGTAATGCCGCTTTATATTATATTCTTTTAAAACAGAAATTGTGTCATTGCACAACAAACACGTAGGTTTACCACTTTGCATGATAAAAAAGTATTCATCAGTCCATTTGTTTTGGAATTGACGACATTCTGTGCCCACTTTCCACTTTTTTAAACCAGACATCTTGATAGATTGTTTTCTTATGAGCTGAATTTGCTTGAATATTTCCCGCGTTTTTTCTTATCAGTTGTTAAGAAGTAATGAGTTGACACGCGCTCTGGGCGGTTTATATATTACCCGCAATAGTAACTAGAATACTCTCGATAGTACGCGACTATGCGATGCGAGCAGTCAGGCCGACTGTTATGACTAACGTAATGAATAACGCTTCAAGGTCATGGAACGGCTTTCCGAATGTTTATCTTTATCTGTTTGTCTCTTTCTAACGACTATGTCTGACTCGATCTGTGGAGTTCCACTGCGTACGCTTAATGATATTTTTTATCTACTTTGATGGCACAATATAGATATTATAACACCGAAAAGAGTGCTACAATGGAGTCCATTATAACACTGTTTTGCATTGTTATTTTCATATGAAAAACATTGACACAGCCTACTTGTTTCAAATAACTGACAGATTGTCACATTTATGATGATTTTTTATGCAAAGTAGATAAAATAGTATATTATACTCGTTTAATAAGAGGCATTGTAGCACTCGCTCCATTGGAAAATCACTCGTGCTACAATAGGCCCTCTTGTTAAACTAGTATAATAATATACTATTATTTTATTATTACTGTTGTGTGACAGTAACTACAAATGAACTATGTGTGCTAAATCTTTAATTTTTTTGCGCGTTATTTGAAATTTCTGAATATTTCGCGGGCCGGATTGAAGCTGGCGGAGGGTCGAATCAGGCCCGGGGTCCGTGGGTTGCCCTATGTGCTGTAGAGCAACGCTCGACGCCAACTGCGCCCCGAGACAATATTCCATTTATCACTTGCGGATTCACACTATCTTTTAATTGCCGATGTCCCATTTTTTCGGTCCCGCCAACGCGACCCTGAAAGGTCTTTTATCACATCGTATGTAGAATCACGCAAATGTTGCCATCAATCTCAAACTTTGGTTTCGTTTTCAAGCCACGGATTCCATTTGCAAGCTCAAAAACCTCTCTCAAATTAGAAGCCAGCTATGTAGTAGGTCTGGCCAAGGCTTTATTCAACGCTTGGGGTCTGTGATTGCCCTTTATTTTCGAATCTTGTCGATGGGACTGTATTTCAGATAAGTTTAATATATGTCTATTATATATCATAAATTTTAAATGTTATATATGTTTTAGCAAGTAAACTGCATGTTGGGAAATAAGTTTTGGGGCATACCCCATTGTAGTGTTGTAACGCCTTCGGCACTCTAGACACTCTACATCGATGTATCAATATTGTTTCCCCCTTGGAATTTCTCCTCAGACGAACGAACATATGCGAAGGTTTTGCTTATCACGATAAGCAGTTCTGAATACTTATAAGTCAAACACAATTTTTCAGAGATAACAAAACCAGGTAGCGCCAAGAAGGTTTCCATGATGAAACTTTAAATACATCACGAACATTCAACCGGACATGGTGGTGCCTCAAGAAGTTGAACTGGAAAAATAGTATCGACTATTCAACACTATAACATATAAGCCAATCACATTGCAGACATTTGCTTTTTTCAACCAATAACAGCAGTATATCACTGAATATTGGGCACCATGCAAAATATTCACTAAACAATGTAAGTACTCAAAAAATAAATAGCCTTGTAACCAAGTATCGTTTAGCAACGATGTTCTGTCCTTAGTAATATCGCTAGGTTACGTAACACTAAACCCCAACAAACTGTGTGGCTTGTTTTAAAAATTTTAAAACGCTGTGTTTTGGAAGTATTCCGCTGAATTTTATTGAGAATGAATAATTATATTAATTGTTGGATTATTTTTCAATAAAGTTAATCATTATGTATTAATATTGTTAAATAGTCGTCCCAAATACCACTCGAAGTGGATATATTTTTTAAAAATATTTTGCCAGTTCCATAGAAATTATTGCAAATTTCACTCAACAAAATCATATTTAAATGTCACTCGCCTTCGGCTCGTGACATTTTTGATGTGATTTTGTATCGTGAAATTTAAACGCAATAATTTACATGGAAACGACAAAATATTTGTCAAAAATATATCCACTGCTTGTGGTATTACCCTTGAATATTGTACTTGTGTGTTGACTGATTAATACGTAATCAACAATGTGGCGTATGCCAATACAGTAAGTCCTTAATTTTGGAGAGTTAGCGCGCAGGATCGAAGCTAGTAGGCAATGCAGAGAGCAAGTGTGAAACTGTTCGCCAAAATTTTAGCATTCTAGATGTCATCGGGATTAATACTTTCTAACTGCCCTTTCTTTATTTTGGTGTTAAAAGCATTATTTCTCATTGTGAGGTATATAAGCCTGCTCCCGGTTTTCCGATTAATTTTCTTAGCACTACGTAATTTTGGTGGAAGTAGAGCTAACTTCATGCTGAGTTTTAAACGATGCAGAGTATACTTTAAAATCACCGTCCCTTTCCGTCTCGCTTTCAACGAAGCAAGCTGAGAGTTCCGTCATTGGGCCCTCTTCGGGATTTGTAGCTCCCCTCATATTTTAGTGCCAATTTATGTGGCACTACGCCGCGTGTTCTCTAGTACACAGTAAGCGTAAAATGTCTTCCTAAGTCGCATAGGAGCTGCCCTGGGCGTGTTTCAAGACATCGGAACCTGTCCACCTCGATGACGAGTTTCTTTTCCGGTAGGATACATAAGACATTCCAGTTTGGGACTGGTCTCCAACTTTCACGGATTCCTCAATTCTCCGAAGCGGCCGCGAACGCCTCGAATAAGCCGAGATGCGTTGAAGGTAAATCTTTTTTATTTTTTTTATTAGTGTAAGTACTAGCAGCACATGCGTATTTTTCTGTTCAAACGCCAACGAAATTTTATTTTTTTATTTATACATTTAGTCGCATTAGCCTGTGATTTGCGCAGCATGACATTCAAGGTCTTCGATACAAGCGCCCTCTAATCTTTTCAGATAAGTTATTTGCGCAGCCATGGCTACCTGTCAAATAATTTTGCTGCGATATCGGCTATCGGGTGTGTCAAAACTGGTAACAGTAATTCTTAATTAACTTTTGCTTTTCCGAATTTAATTGCAAATATTAACTTAGCATTCAACGTAGTTTTTTGGCTTGTTAATGCATTTTGTTGGGCATTTGCATTGCGACCCAGTTGTTACATACTTTTTTTGGTTGACATAACACAACCCCTTTGAATTATCTACTTCGCGTCACCCGCTACATTTCTTTACTTGTGTGTTTAGCACGCTAGGCACACTTTGACATGTTTAGGTGCTTCGTTGTACAATTTAAATATTATTAAAGCATCCTTTTACTGTTACTACTAGTATATCAGTTATTCAAACCACGTTAATGCCCTTTTTTTAGTTTAGGACCATTAAGCAAGAATCCACGAAAGGTGAATGTTTTAGATTCGACTGGTGGCTACATCTGTAGTTTGTTTGTCGTCGTTAACGTTTCGAATTACTTTATACGTTCCCAGCATTAAGAACCGCCGCCTAGTCATGCACGCCAATAATCTGGCAAAAATTTGAGTTAACCAAGGCCGTGGTTGTTTTTTATTTAAGGATGGGATACGTTTCCCAAGACATAGCATGAGAAGCTAAATTCCGTATCCCGTATCGTTGGCGAGCAGTGAAGTTTCTGGCGGACCACGCATCGAAGATTTTGAGAAACTTTGTGTAGTCCCGAGAAGACCCTGTAGACCGACGTTGTGAATCGACGCAGCACTGGAAAGTATCTAGTTATAATGCTCGTAGATCAACGGCGATATCCTTGCAGTCATTCATTTAACTATTGTTCATTCTGTATTCTAAAAGTCCGCGTTACATCTGTGACCAACGCTTCGAATTGAAGGAATCTATTGTCATTTCATCATAACCGGGTGCTGCGCTACGCGAACGCCAAATTTTCCAAATTTTCGTTTAGTGGCGAGAGATAACCTACTTGCATTCTTGGATCCATTGTCGCCTGTCAATTATGGCATGCAAATAAGTTGAACGTAGTTTGTTAGATAAGCAATACATGTTGTGAATTACCGCCAATTTCGAATATTTTATATTAAGTGAACTTTGGGCGGATCAAGCTTTGGATTGCTTTTTCCTTGGGGAGTGCAGCAACACTTAAGAATTCTGTGGTTGATTTACCACCAGGCCATTAATACTCTTTTTCCTGTGGAATAGCACTTCAACCAAGCACATCGTCAGGTTTTCATATCTTGTTTAGCTCAGGTGACTTTACAACGAGCAGGTAGTTTTAGAGGTGACTTAGTCCGGTCTGAATATTCATCTGTGATCAACGAGGAATGTATTGGTGTTCTAATAATTTCATTTGTAAAGAGAATGACTTTCCGTCGCCACAGATCATCATTCTGGTGAGATTCTCAGTCTACCCCCGGCTGATGTATTAGGTGGCGCTCACATAAATTACATGGATTTTCCCACAATTTGTTTGCAGTAGCTATATCGACCATCTTTTCTGGATTCCTACTGGTCATACGCGAGTTTTCTCCCGTAACACGAAGGTCATATTTAGGTTACCCATAATCAAATTGCATATCCTAGAAGTTCTTATGTTCTTACTCCAGTAGGGGAAGTAAGCTAAAGATGCGTAAAGAAGGTTAAAGCCATAAACTATAATAGCATCAGTAACAATGGTGGCAGTTACTTGTACATTAGATATCGAAACTAGCAAAATTGAGGATTATTCGAAATAAGAAAACAGCACTTTGGACCCTGCAGTGGTCTCAGAACCCCGATGAATACGTTATTGGGTGGGAATTTGTTAGAGGGGGTATATGAGTGTTGTCCGTCGTGGTACCTTAATTTTTTTCGACTTAGTTGCCGCTCGATAGTCGGCATAAGCACAGTTGTTAGTGGTCGTAAGTTATTTGGAAACAAGGCTGTGAGACTTGACGCGACTGTTTACGTTGGTGGAATTCCTTTGCCTTCTTGAATTTTTTAAGTTGGATGTAGCTGCAATGAACTCACAAATAATGTATGGTTCCAACAACATCGATGTTAGTATACCAACACACCAATATATACAAGAATTAGCTTTGACTCGAACAAATAACCATTTACATCGGCGATCATTACTCAAAAATCTTCTACCGGAAATCCGTAAGAAGACAAAAAGTAGCTGGGACCTCTTCAGACCATCCAATAGGTGACCCTGATAATTGCACAATTAAAACCTTTGCGTTTTTGCAAAAAAAAGAAAAGAAGAAATTTTTGTAAAACTATGTAGTAAAAAAAATGTGTTTATCGCATTCAGAGTTTTTGTGCACTAGCTGTGTATCCTTGATTCAAAATGTCGAAAATGAATTGTTTTGTTCTAAATATCCGTTTAGGAAAATTGTTATGTTCATAAATGTATATAGAAAAATTCAAATCTTAAAATCCATCAACACTGTGTTTACTATTATGAAATTAGCATGAACTACAAAAACCTTTAAAAAATAGAAAACCACAAATAAAATACTATTTTTTAATATTAGCAGCAACTAAAGAGAAAATTATGGTAATATTAAATCAACATTTTATATTAAAATTTATTGTCACAAAAGTAATTCTTAAGTTTTGGGTTTAGGAGACTTGGCTCGACCAGCCGTGTATTGAAATTGGTCGCGACCCATGCAGGGTTGAGCGATGTGGCCAAATACTGTCTTCTGCCATTGTTTAGATAATCACCATCAATGACAGCCTGTTTAATATTAGTCTAGTAGAATAGAGTATATTTGTCATTAGCAGATAAAAAGGACAGTTTCTGTGTGATAGTTTTAAAACAGTCTTTCCATAATAGAAACTTATATTTTTATGAAAATAGAGTTAGTGAATATCACCCTGCAAACGAGTTACCATTTCGTTTTTTTCCCAATATCTTTTTGAATTACAGATGATCAATGGCTTGTTAGCTTTACACGCGGGTGCAAATCCAATTTGGAGCAAACCAAAGAAAAAATTGACAACTTCTGCAGCCTGAGACCCTTGATTTCAGAGTTCTAGGCGGACAGAGACCCTCTTTCACCAGAGCTTCAAAAAGCTTCAAAAGCTAAGTATGGCCAGGCAATTACTAGTTTTGCACGCCCACTAACACACATTTTCAGCATAATCACGTTTTTAAATAAACCCGTAACTCCAGCAGGACCTCGAGTAGTGTTTGTTCGTATGGGGGCTTGTTCTGATGCAGATGTATCTTATGTAACCCTCATGAAGCTGTGTCTTATGACGTCGGATATTTTAATGGAAGAAAATGACAACAGCGCAGTGGCAGGAACTATTGGTTTTTTAGATCTTATAGGATACTCTGCAAGCTTTTCTCTGCAGTGTACTAGCATTTTGCAGAAGACGGTACTTTGCTTCCGAGAAAAATATCCCATTAGATTTAAGGGATTCCACTTTATAAATGCGCCAACAATTTTTCAAACTATTTACAATATTGCTAAGGTTATGAAGGAAAATTTAAAAAAACGGGTGTGTGCATGTACTTTTATCGGTTGCCGTATCTATTTTCCTCTTATTCTAGATTTTTACGTACGGGGATAACAATACAGAAGACCTTTAAAAGACTATACCAAGGTAAATTTTGCCGAAGGAATATTGCGGCGCCGCTAGCTTTATGAAAAAGCTTTCAGGTAAGAACGAATTCCTAGACTTGGAATTATATTAACTTGTTGTTTACACAGCTGATTATTGGAGAGCTAAACGTGAAAGATATCGAAAGTAGTTTTTAGAAGATTCCAAATACTGTTCAAATTAAAGCTTGCGACCTTTTTGGTTTTAGAAGGTTGACCATAGATTAAACTGTAAATAGAAATAGCAACTGATATGTTACAATAGTAGTTTTTGTGCAAAAGCTACGCATAATAAAGTATTGTTAATAAAAATGTAATCGGCCTTTAGTTGAATTTGGTGGTGCAATTACTTACTAAGTGGTTTCCCAACATTTTTAGATATTTTTTTAGATCTGACATGAAATCTATTAGTTTTTCGATTGATTGATATATTAAGATTGTCTGTCTCATTACTCCGTTTCCTCATATATTTCAGGTTTCTATAATTTTCTCGGTATACCATGTTTTCTTCATTTACTGAATCCAATTCCAAATACGTAGCGATCATCTTGTGTTGGGCTCTTTTTGAAGGTTGTCACATAGTAATAGTCTCTTTGTACTATAACTATTAGGTGCAATTCGACTTCAGGGATGATCAGAATGTACGTGTTTCTAATGCGCTCTAATTTAAGTATTCCAGTACTACAGTACCAATAGATAATTTCAAAAGCACACGATGTTCTCCTTCTTTTTTATAAGGACTCGCGCTATTTTATGTTGATATACTTTCGACGATAGTTTTCTTAGTTTTCTTTATTATGTCTTCTCTCGATGTTGTTAATTTATTGCCGATCTTCGTTTACCAATTTTTGTTTAATAGCCACTTGTCTTTTCCCGTCATTAATAATGATGGTTTACAGTGCTACTATTTCTCTTTATTGGCATATTACTTTCAACAGTAATGCCGGATACTGCTTTCCCAATAGCTAGATATTCTGTTGCCCACATGTAGTCTGTTAGGTCTCTATTTTTTTACTTACATGGCTGGGTATATTTTAAAACTACATACTCTGATATTCAAGTCTGCCACTTTGTAGTTCTATACATCAAGATAATTTGTTGAATATTGTTACGCTCATTTTGACATTTTCCTACTTGTTAATTGAAATAATTAGTCAGATTTGGCAATTTACTTTTATTCTCTAAATATAAAGTACTTTGTCTATAGTTAGGCAACCCAAATACCTTCAGCCTCGATTTTGAATTGAAAGGAACACTTTGTTATCAGTTCTGCACATACAACCTGCACCTATAGTTTTTCTTCCTTTTTTCGAATTTGACTTTGACATTGATAACCTGGGATCGTGAATTGCTCTGGCCAATTTGCATTCCATTCTTTTCCATTGCTTCGATCGTTGAAGTTTGTGCCCTGGGAACCTTTTGCTTCTCTGGCTTTGGTTATAGCCGTCCTCGTCGTTGTGAGGGATTTTTGGAGGCAAGGCGCCCTTTGGAACGTTCTGGAAGCCGTTGGGAGTTGCTGCCAGCGTTCGTTCGCTTTTGTTGCGGTTTTGGTATGGGCTCTTCTCGATCGAATGGAGCGTTAGGCGGTTCGTCACCATTCGCAGGTTTGTTACGATTTCTTTTCGTCAGCGTGGTTGCTTATCTGGAAATTTGTAATTTATAGCCAACTATTCTATGCCAAGGAAATGCGTTAACTATTCTACGCCTTGGAAATGCGTTAACTATTCTATGCCAAGGAAATGCGTTAACTATTCTATGCCAAGGAAATGCGTTAACTATTCTACGCCTTGGAAATGCGTTAACTTTTCTATGCCATGAAAATGGGCTTTATTTGTACGCCATGGAAATTGGATTTTACCTCTGCGTCCTGCGAACTGGGTGTTATCGCTTGGAGTTTTGGTGTGGTTTATTCTACCTGGGACTGCTGGAGCCACGCCAAACCGGCGTGCCGCTTATCCCCTGCGGTCGCCTCATTGCAACTATCGAAGCTCGTCTGCTGCCCGTTGAGAGGCCACCTCCTGGTTGCTTCGTCCACCAGCTCTGCACCACGTGCCGTGGGTACCTGAGAGGTTTTTAGAGCAATTTAGTTACTTATGTATTGTTTGTCGATTTGGTTTGTAGATATGCCTTTTTAGAATTTCGATTATGGTATTTTGTGTATTATGCTCTGTGTGCTTTATTTGCGTAATTAGCTATTTGTTTAGATTGATTTACTTACCCGGTAGTACGTTCTTGACGTGTTAGCCGGCCGGGGCTGCGGTAAACTCACCCTTAAATTACGTAGTTTAGTATCCGCCATTTGCTTGTACGTAAACTTAATCTTATTAGTATTAAATTAACGGCTGTGTCTAGGGAACCAAACGCGGGACCCTTTTGTTCAATTTCAAGCTTCCGTGATTTGTTTGCGCGATTTTAAATATGTTTAACAATGTAAAGGGGCATATTCAAGTAGATTTTGGAACGTTCATTGACTTACTTGATGTCTTTGCAATAGAAAACAACCTAGAATTTATATGGCCATATATACTCGTCAGTGTTTTCGCTTCGTAGAAATTTTGAGTACTAATTTAGTCATTTTGAGCTGGCACTCGGGGTTAGACGTCAGCTGATTGCTTGGATAGCTCTCTTCTGCCACGCCCTGCCTCACGGGATGCGTGCAGACTAATTATTTATTTAGCAAGATTATTGTTAATGCTTTCTTCCTATTCGCGAAACGCCGTTACAGGGTGATAAAATTTTAATTACTTATGCCGCACCCAACTAATTATTTTAAAGTGTTTGTTTTGTCGTAGCTTGCCTTGATATATATTTATTGTTGTACTTGCTTTCGTGTGTGGGTATATCTGGCACTATAGTACGCACCAATATATTTAAAATAAAGCTGTGATCTATTCATTGGTTGTTGGTTTGTTTATTTTTGACTTGCTGGTTTTTATCTTCGACCTTGTGTAAGGTCCGGCACAAGGAATTGGATCTGAGTCGAGGACCTGGCGCCCATTCTCTTCGTATTTCGTATAGTGTTCTTTTCAGCATAGTTGGAACCCTGCGACCCTCGCGACTAGTTAGCCCAATTAGGCCGATAGTTACCAGCCGGCAAAATATCAAATATAACTTTCGCCAAAAGGTAAGGCCGACCCTCTATCTTCCCTTACAATATGCCCCATTACCTTTGTATAAGAGCGATAGGTTGGTACTTTATCATTCAATTTCCATTTCTCTATTAAGATCTTCCATATTCATGTTTATTTGCATTTTAGTAACTTTTTATGTATTCGTTTTCATGGTCTGTTATTGTTTTTCCATAATATCTTCGTAGTTATACGGTTCCAGGCTTTCCTAGATCTTAAGTTACCTATGTGTTTGTTTACTTTAGCACAGTTTTCCTTTCAGGATTAATTTTTCCTTTTTCCAATTTACTTTTCTCTTTTCTAATATCTCTCTAATTTTTTTATGTTGATTGTCGTTTGTTGATAACCACTTAGGTTAGTTCTGGTTTTTTGCTTTTACAAGATATTCTATCCCACTATTCAGCAACACAACTGATGGTGTTGGATACTGTTTTGTTTCTTTTTTCTCCTATAGCTTCACTGGCAGATTCATGTATTCCCTATTTAACACCTTCATACATTTTATGTGATATATCGTTGACTATTCAATTCACCTGTCATCTGTCAAAAAGTAACCAATGAAAATCCAGAATTCTGACGTTTCTTGACCAATCAAAAAAATATCAGTGGATATATCTTCCTAGAAGGTATTCAAGTGACTATTTTTAACAAATGCTATTTTTATTAGAAAAAGTCAATATTAGTGTTCTGTTACTATAGAAATTGCGTAGTTTGTTGTTAGATTTACTGAAAACTAATTTGAAAAAGTAGTTTGGTTCATTAAATAGTCCCTCGAATACCATTCTTAGTCAAAGTTAAGTAGATTATTTTTGCGGTGGTATCACTACTCATGTCCATTGCGCTTTGGATTAGGACTCGTGCTATCGCACTCGTCCTAATCGTACCAAAGCGCAATGGACATTCGTGACACCACCGCAAAAATAGTCGACATAACTTTGACTACTCATGGTATTATAAGTGATTATTTTTTTCGTAGCGATCTCAACCAATCAGAAGGCTGGATTTAGCTAAGTTATCTTGTATAATTTAGATTATACAAAATCGATTATACTAGAGTAACTTCACTAGGCAACGCAACATATAACTTTTGTCAACTTGATGTTGTTTTCAAGAAGATGACTTTCAGCTAGGTTAATACAAACAAATCAAGGTGCCAATAAAATATTTATTTGATTTTAATATTAAAATTTACACAAAAAATAATCAAATCGTATACAATGCGTACTTCGAACAGGTTATATGTTCCAAACTTCATGCACAATAACAAATTGTGTCAGTTTGACAGAATAATCCTCCCGCTGACGCGGTCGGACTATTTAATCTGTCAAACTGACACTCCTTTATTATTGTGCAACAAGTTATCGACATATAACCCGATAATATCGAAGTACTTATAGTATTACTTCTGATTATACAACTCATTATAAATTCGGCCAATAGTAATTAAGAATTTTACTTAGTTACAAGGATATACGGATATACCCTTGACGGCGTGGTATTATCACTTCGGTGTTTCGGTGGGTCTAACAAAGCAAAACTAATGGATAATAATAATCTAGAGCCATGATGTAATAAATGTATATTGCAAATTCGAGGTTAGCAGGTTAGGCTTTGCGTCAGTTTTGACACAAACTGACACAAAACCTAACCTTAGACTTACCATAGACTTACAGTGCCACCAACATAAACAGTGCCACTAACACAAACAGTGCCAACCTAAGAAATAAAATAATTTATTGTTATCGGTCTATTCATTATATAATCGTAACGAAGACCACTCGAGCAATCGAAAATAATGATTATTTTTCACTCGTAACTCGACGTAATCCTTTTTCGCAGATTACGACTTGTTACTCGGAAAATAATCGATTATTTTCAATGCTCTTGTGATATTATAACTGAGTATAATCTTTTAGTTATGATTACCCTTAGTTTATTTAAGAACTAGTCGAACAGAATATCTATGCTATAGTTTATATATACATATTTTCCATAATTCCCAATGGAATCGTTGGCGCTTTTTGGACCCATTAGATTAATTTTGGGTGAAGCACTCCTTTTCTGTATTTTTCTTCTTATGTTCTTATTTTGTAACAACGTCTCACCACGATTTTATTTTTTTTTAATTTTCTTTTTCAGTTCTTCCCTTCTAGTGTGTTTAAATCTAGCACTTCGGCCATCCATATGTATCCTAACCACACTTACTGTGAGGAGACCTCAACCTAGATCTCAAGAAATGAATCGTGCGTTGCTATGTTTACTCTACTTTCTTCTCATGTGTCGGTAGCTGGACAATGACCCAAGTTTTTAACATGTGGATATACCGGCGCATCTCAGAATATCTTGAACGAAACGCGTCACGAGGCAGAAGTATTTCGTAGAATGAAATGTGAACTCGAGCTTATGACAACAATTAAACGTAGAAAGCTGGAACATCTGAATCATGTTATAAGACATAAGCAAAAATATCATCTTCTCCAGAACATTATCCAGAGAAAGATCGAAGGAAACAGAGGGCCCGGTAGAAGAAAAATATCTTAGCTCTCAGACCTGCGCAAGTGGTCTAGGGGCAATTCCACCGAATTATTTCTCAGAGTCGCAAAAAAATTAAAGACAGCCATGATGGTCGCCAATATCCGCAACAGATAAGGTAGTAGAAAAAGATGTCCTTTACTTATATTTTTTATTATCGTTTTGCCTCTGTATCTATCTTCTGTAATTATTCTTGTCCTTATTACTGTTGTCAGTATTTTCCTCTCAAAAAATTGTCAATTGCTCTTCGTTTTTTTTGTTTTTTTTTTGGTTACCCGGATAACATCAGCTGCATATATTACTGTCGATCTTATCATTCCCCTTCATACTCTCATTTTTGTTTGCTTACTAATTTTTGTGCTATTCATTATTGTTTTGTACGTATTGAAAAGTCTGAACCGTTTTGCATTCTTGCCCTTATGTCTTGATTTTCTCGTTTTTATTATTCATTGCTTCGCCTGCAGTATTTAAATATTTTTTCCTTTGTTATACCCTTGAATTATTAGTATAATAAAAGACACTTTATTATTATTATTATTATTATTATTTGTACTCCTAGACATCTGATCTCTTCACTTTTACAATACTGTAATTTTCCATCTTCATATGTTTTTCACTCCCTTCTTTGCATTTCAGGTACTTTGTTTTTGAATCGCTTTTTTCAATTAGATTCGTCGTTTCTACTCGGTGTTGCCTGCTTTTTGTTATGACTACTAAATCGTCCGCGTATGCTAGTACTTACGTCTCCTTCTTCTTTGTGCTACCTTCATGTTTTGCCTTCACTATACATCCACGTTGAATAACGGTGGTGATAGCAAATCTTCCTGTTGCACTCCCCTATTAGTTTGTAAATGTTATGCCTTTTCATGTTGTATACAGGGTGGTTCAAAAAGGTGTTGCCAAACTTGGGGAGGTTATAGAAGACATTGCGGTAAACATTTTTTACATATGAACCCCTAGTCGAAAATGAGCCGTTTTGGCTCTGGAGAAATTTTTGTCCAAAAACGGAATGTTACCTTGTTGACAGAAAAAGACTTCAATATTTAGTTAAATTTTATTATATCAAGTCCTTCGTCTATAAAACCCCTGTAGCCACACAAGAGGGACTGTTAGAGAGAGCGATGGCAGCCTGTCTTTTGTTATGTTACAACGGGTGCGCGATTCCATGAATCGAAGAGCACATTTATGTAACGAAGTTAAGGGTCGCCATTTTGAACCATTGTTATAAATTTATTATTTTCGCGTTATCTTTAATTAAGATCAACAAGATAACATTACGTTTATGGACAAAAATTGCTCCAGGGCCAAACTGGCTCATTTTCGACTATGGGTTTATACGCAATATTTGTTTACCGCAATGTCTTCTATAACCTCCCCAAGTTTGGCAACACTTTTTGAAACACCCTATATATGCTGCTATGTTTTATGGTATCTTATGTCGGATACCAATGGCAACACGGCAAATGAAAAAGGCTTTTCTTTTGACACCAGGGCAGCTTTTGAAAGAGAGGCTCCGTAACTCATTTAGATGAACAAACAATGAGTGTTGTCACCAAGCACAGATATACTGTCACACACTGTTTGTGTCTCATTGGTTCGTTGCACTGAATCCTATTACTGGAATAGGTACAGATGAACTGTCACACAATGCGAACGTTCCCTTACTTCCGAATAACAACGCATCTCATTACTTGAATGAGTACAGATGCACTGTCACACGATGTTACTCTTTCTTTGGTACGTTGGAATCCCTGTACACAGGATGCAGGTAAACTTCTACACCAACGTTACTTGTTTATTCGCTACAATTGGAATCTTTATCACAGAATGCAGGGGAACTGCCAAAATCCTAGTGAAAAGATGCAGGTGGACTACCACACCAAAGTATTGAATAAAACAATAAGTAAAGTTTACTTATTTATTGAGGTCTTAACAGCACGAATAACTGCTATACACTGAATTCTGCAGAGAAATCGTGCTGCTTTTATACAGAAACCCTTATCAAAATAGTCAAAAATTATAGTTAATGGGATTTCTATCATAATGACAGGTGATTTGGAAATATTGGGTAATGCAACAAT
This sequence comes from Agriotes lineatus, assembly GCA_940337035.1. NCBI lineage: Eukaryota > Metazoa > Arthropoda > Insecta > Coleoptera > Elateridae > Agriotes > Agriotes lineatus. The sequence goes on along the minus strand of CALNHX010003761.1, from coordinate 98,482 downwards.
ATACGATAGTAGTTAATTTTGGCTTTTATATTTTTAGTTTAATTTGCTGGAGTATTATGACTTGATCAATTATATATTTGGGGTTGCGAATTCGCTGCGTCCAATTAAGATGTTGAAGATTTCTACGCTGTAGAATCTGAATTATAATAAATTAGAATAATACTAGTTATTATTATAACAGTTTTATAAATAACTACATTATTATTCCAACAGTTCTGTTTGTCAGTAAGTAGACAGATATAGATGTGTCTTGCGTAAACAAACACTAATTACGGCGTAATTAATAATAACATGTCTACATTCATGTTAGAATGAACTTCACTCTGAACAAGACGCAGCAAATTTAATCGCAAATGCATGCAGAATTCTGATCGGTCATCCAAAGTCATTATCTTGGACGATCAGAACAACTCTCATGCAATTATAGTAATGCTAATGACACCCATTGAAGATTGAAAACCTTTGATTAGGGATAGTTGCCCAATTGATTAGATTAGTTTCCGTTTTTTACTTTCATAGGAATACTATTAACCATGTTACAATTTTTTTAGGAAATGCATTCATTTTCTGCTATTAAGGTTATTAACATTAAAATATTAATTTTATTGCTAGTATTTGTGTTGAATTTCTTTTTGAATGTTCTAAGTCATAAGTGATTGATGTATAAGCACTTTGTTCACATGTACAGTTATAATAAAAAGGACCAAATTTCCTATTTGTAATTTTACCTCTTTCGTTTTCTTATTATATTGAACGTCTCGTTGTTTCAGTGCCTAATTTAAATTTTCTTTCACTAAATTAAAAGTTAAATTTAATTTTGCCATTAGTTCTGACACTCTAAGGTTTTCAAATTTTAGCAACCCTTTCTGAGAGAAGACGTAAATTGGCAAACTATCCGTAGGTTTATAAGGCGCTATTCTACACAGTAACATGAAGAACACTGTTGCATTTCTTCAAAAGCCATTTAAAACGCTCATTTATTGCAAATATTACAATTAACTTTGTTCTTCGAAATAACGAAAAATAAAACCTAGCCACTTGTTTTATTACGCAGAAGTGCAGGGTTCAAGTGGAAATTGCTATAACGTAGTAAATAGGTTAATAGCTGAATGATACGCTGAAACAGGTTCAGCAATATTGCTGCATTATTAAATACATATTACTTTGCAATTTTTGCATTTCTGTGACACAACATTAACCTTTTCTAGAGTATACAGGGTGTAATCTAAAGTACGACCCAAACTTCAAGCATAGATGGTTTGGGTAAATACAAGAAAGAAATTCTAATAGATTTTTATGATTTAAAGCGGCTAATCAATTCCTTTTACAAATCGGGTAAAACGGCTTTATGGGTTTTTCAAAATGTATCCCCCCCGACACAGAGGAATTAAAGAGGCTGAATGTAGACAACCAGTAAAAGTGTGAATGTGGATTTGGGGCGAATTATGGAACCCTTCGCATCTCCTGCGGTTCTTGTGTTAGAAAATTGTTCTACATGTAGGTGTGTTTTTAAAACCTGTAGAAGGTTTTTACAAGGTTGTTTTAAATTTACCCTCTAGGGAGGGGTAAAGGGTCTCAATGGCCATAAAATTTGGAAAGACGAAAATTGGCTGGTTGCTCCTACTTACTACGTATACCCCCATTAAGACAGTGTCTATCGATATTTCAACCCCAATAGGTATAAAAAGAGTAACAACGTTTTCTTTTTATTTACTGCGGTTTTATCTGCTTAACCAACGCCTAGAGAGTTGACATTTTGTCAATGTGTTCCTTTTACAAACCGGGTTAGGTCATTTTATAATTTTGACCGTATTCACTCTTCAAAAGGGCTAAATCGGATAGCTTACTTAATCTAAAGATCTCCACTGCAGGTGGTGCAGGTAAAAAATTAAATTCTAAAATAAGTTTCTTTTACACATCGGGTCAAATTTCTTGGTTTTTCGGAAGAAGTTAAGTTGCGTACATTTATTTTCTAAAAATCGCTATTAGGTAGGAAGTTGAAATGTCGGAGCAGTTCCTTTTGCAAATTGGGTCAAACAATTTTCAGGATTTTGGGAAATTCGCTCCTCAAAGATCTGTTTTTAAAAGTCACCATTACGCGGTAGCTGCTGAAGCTCGCTATTTGATAGTCCAGCTTGCTACCACACACTGCAACAAAGAGGTAGACATTTTGAATGCTATTAAAACCGTGCAAAGTACTGGTACTCTGCTAATTCATTACAAATTTACATTTATATTACATTTACAAACACGTACCTTTGGTTAATTCCGCTAAAAATGTAGGTTTTATAGTCAATAGTAATTGAAGATATAAAGGACAAGTTACGAATCTCTTGTATTATCGACTTTTAATTTGGCGATGTTGTTTATGGTGGTTGCTTAGGCAGTGTAGATATCGGCCAAATTCAAAAAGTACAAAATGCTTGCTAAGATTCATTTATGGTGTCAAACATACACAGAATACCGATGGGGCCACAATTATACCGTGTGTCCACAGGAGTACGCACCATAGAGATAAGTTAATGCTAATAGAATATAAATATCAACCAGTGCTATGACCGTCCCTTTTCTTGTACCATTTATAACAATATTGTTTCATACATGGCTAGTCAGAAGCCAGGAAACAACGTTTTAGCGATGCGGCGTTCACAGCATTAGCCGATCTTTCTATTCTATTTGGTTATCCCTATGGTGCGTCCTCCTGTGGACACACGGTACCTATATAACAGCAATGAGATAACATGAACAAGAAAATAACTCGTATTGCTTGAGTAAGAAAGAGATAAACATAGTAGCAAATATTCGAGAAAGCTTGATGCTTAATTTATTTGACATTTGTCAAATAAACATGCCTACTAAAATAGTTTTTTCGTATGGCCATCTCTTTCTCACTCAAGCATTCTATTTTGTTATTCATGTTATCTGATTGCTGTTATATATAATTATGGCCCCATCCGTATTTCTTATACACTTACCAGAGCTAAGTGGTTAAATATGTCTAATAGACGTTTTAGTAGAGAGGCCAAACTAAATTAACTCGTCAAATAACGATTTTCGTAGGACTGAGTAGCTTTATACCGACAAGTGGTACCTTCTTATTCCGTGGTGTTTCCTGAGTATGAAAAATCATGTTGTCGCTTTCTCAGCCTGTGGCGGGAAGAGCTATGACGTCACAAATATGGCCATTCTTGGTTCCAGGTTTTAGTACAGTAAAACTAGGGTTTAACCCAAATATAAAAAAAAAGTTCTACCCAGCAGCAAACTGTTTAGTACCCTCCTCTCAATAGGTGGTAAAAAGTTGCACAACATTGCGCTTCGGGTTTAGGAGGGAGGGGGGTGGAAATGTGGTAAAATGGTAGATTTCAACAGTTTTAGTTTTTCGCAAAAATCTCGTTAACTGCAAGGTTTAGCGCAAACTTTATCTTATACAAAATTAATATATATTTAATTTACAATAAAAATGGTCTTATGCATTTTTGAATTCCAGACAAGAGTTACAGATATATGGAAGGGGTAATAATGTCAATATTTTCCAGTTATCTTGAGATTCATAGTACTCACTTGAAAATGAGTGTTTCGTTATAAAGAGTATGTTTCGTTATAAAAAGTACTTAGTGACGTATCAATAAGATAGGAATATTGTATGTGTGTATGTATGTATGTTCGTACAGAGCTGGCAGCTCTGCTACCATATAGGTGGAAACACCAAATGCTGAAGAATCGTCGTAAGACGCCCTATGCTTCTACAGGAGCAAAAAGGAATGCTGATGATGGATGATGATGATGTATGTATGTACGGCTATGATATGTATGTATATCTACATTGCTCCCCTCCTTTGTCGCTTTTATCTTCATTTTGCCTATTTTTCCTTTAAATAATTCATCATATCGTTTTTCTCGTTCCCATTTGTGTTTTTATTATTACACCTACTTAAATTATCTCTATCATTTGCCATATCATCCTAAAAAGATAAAATCATGTGGATATCATAAAAAAGGGTTAACTACAAACTTTATCTAATAAGCTTTAATACAAAAAATATTGGAAATTGTTTTTCTTCACAATACATGCTTTTCAGTAAATTCAATGTTCTTCAATTAAAAGTGGAATGTATGGCAATTTTTCAGGATCAGATGCCTTTGTGGTTGCAACTGAACGCACATAACCACCAATCCTTTTCCAACCCCATTTTAGTGAATCTTGATTGACATTGAGCCATTTCTCACTTGATGGTAAACTCTATAAGAGTGTTGGAGATTCAACAAGAACCAGGTATTGGGTCATTCGCAGTAGATAACATTTTATACCAACAGCTTGCTGTGGTTAAGCTGGTAAACACATTTCTTAACCGAAGAAAAAAACAAGCACGGGTAGACGGAGAGTGCGCTCTACCACCGATCTGTATTGCCAACCGATGTGGATTTGGATCCAACTTTAAATTACTACCGACATGAACCACTACCGATTTGATTTACCACCGACTTGGATTACAACCGATGTGGATTTAGATCCGACAGGAACTACCACCGACTTGGTTTACTACAGACTTTTAAAGTTTGTAACAAATATATGGTATGCCACCGAACTAAAATACCACCGACTTGGTGTACAAACCGACTTGGATTACCACCGATGTGAATTTACATCCGACATGAACTATCGCCGATGTGGACTACCACCGCGCGTTTACTTTCAACCGTTTCCGACAGTAATTACTGCAACACATCTTACGAGAGGGACCGCAATCCTTCCTATTAATAATTTAGCAGCAACTGCAGTATCTTTATGAAGTAATTGGTATCACTAGCTGCTGAAAGACTTCATATTTCGTTAGTAAATTGTTCATATTGTAATAAAATGTCAGTATTATGTTTTAACTCGTACATAGATTTAAATTCTTTCAACAGAAATGCGATTTTGTTTGATTAGCGTATGGCGTATTTTGGCCAGTAAGCAAATTTTACTAAAATTCTGTAAGTATTAGAGCGTTATTATTACATAAACAGGCAGCGTCGGACTGGCAACATTTGGCCTACCGGGCAAAGAATGCATGTGGCCTCCTCACTTAAAAATAAGAGAAAGGGGGGGGGGGGAGGTCACAGCACCCCGGCTAAAAGAGAATCCGGGGGACAAAGCCCTGCCGCAGGCAAAATTTTTATGATTGTAGGGACTACGGAGCTCGAAGTCCCAAAACGCACCCGTCTTACCAGTAATGGCAGGTAAAAGTACAACAAAATCAATAACTACGATAAAGAAAACGATGGAGGAATGGAAAAAATATTTTTTCTATAGAAAATGTTACAGTGTGCTTTAATCGACTCAAAACAAAAGATCAAGTGTTACTTTAACAGCAAGGGTAGATAAAGTACATTAATTTGATAATTTTTATTTCAATTATATATTACAACTTATTAATGATTTTAACTCTTTGCATTGATTGATAACAAGGTCAATTGTGCAATTTACGTTTTCAGAAATATCGATTTTAGGAACAGAACTTTTGTCCTCTGGCAAGCATACAGATGTGGATTTGCTAGAATTTCCTGCCATACTAAGTATCTTGTTTGAAATTTTAATTTTATTCCGAACTAAGTCTTCTATATGAGTTTTTGCTACTGCTGATGACTTCCATCCCCCTGCTCGTTTGATTGTTACCAGGTCAGCACCAGAATTTGACATCATTGTGGCTGCAGAACGGCGGAAACAATGGCCGCTATACATATCTGAATCTGGTAACTTCAGGGAACCGGCAATTTTTTTAGGAATCTTATACAAAGTATTTATCTCTACAGGTTGGATAGTACATTTTTACTTTCTCGCATACGGTAGTATAGAGAAAGTATTGTAATCGTCAAAAAAATCGACTTCGAGATTTTGACGAATCTTGACGTTTTAGACCTCCTAGAGTCCGAAAAAACCATTTTTCGAATTATGTCTGTGTGTGTGTATGTGTGTGTGTGTGTGTGTGAACACGATAACTTAAAAACTAAATAAGCTAGACCCTTGAAATTATGTACTTAGTCATTATTTAAAGTTTGTAGATTCCTATCAAATTTTGAGCGAAATCGGTTAACCGGAAGTGGCACTTTACCTAAACAGGTAGCGGTACCTATTCAAGTAAAGTACCAGTTTGCTTCGAGATATTTGAACAAAATTTTGTACATACATTTCTTATGTAGAAAAACTACCAGATATTACATTTCAGCATGATCAGTTAACCGGAAGTGGCATTTTACCTAAACAGGTAGCGGTATCCATTCAAGTAAAGTACCAGTTTTCTTCAAGGTATTTGCACGAAATTTTGCACATACATTTATTATTGAGAAAAACTCCCAGATATAAAATTTCAGTATGATAGGTTAACCTAAAGCGGCACTCTACCTAAACAGGTAGTGGTTACCTGAAAATGTAATTTTATCGCTGTATGTATATACATTGCAATAAACTTTTCAAATTTGCTAGAAAACAAGGCGAATGCGAGAAAGTCTAGGGGAGCACACTCCCGATTTTTTCTGTTGGCAGTTGATGAAGAACTTCTTATGAGGCACGTTTTCAGGACGCAAAGCAATGTATTTTCTCACAATGTCCAGCACACTCACTTCCTTGTCAGCAATGCAGAACGACCGATCCTTCTTAGTTTTGGTGTCAATAAGTTAGACGACCATTACTGATTTTCGACCATCAACATGAACAACTTCTAACTTGTACAATTCATCAAACCGGCACGCCCCATACAAACCTATTATCGTAACAACATTCATAAACAAATAATCGTCATCAGAAGCTTCTATTAAAAATCGAATGACATCATTCGTTTCAAAAAATTTTGATTTTTTTTTGTTTTATAGCCATTAGCTAGTCTCTTTAACAATGCAATGAGTTTGCTGTATCTGTAAGGATTGCTTGATATTAGACAAGATTCACTAAATTTTGCATTACTCACTTTGTAATGTCACCATTTGCATTTACCAGCAACGTAGACTTTAGCATGGAGTAATAAGACCATAATGTTGATGGTTTCATTTTCTTTGAATTTTCCCAAAAGTTTGCCAGAAGTATCTTTTCACCCACATTATTAATATTCTTTGCCATTTTCCACTTTTGAAAGCACTTGCATTTTTTCATATATCAACCGCGATTTTTGAGGCACTAAATTACCAATTACCTGTAATTCTTCCACATCGAGTGGGGGTTTTTCATATTCTAATTCTTTCTGATATATTTCTATCTTCGGCAGTTTCTTTAGGAAATGTATACAAAGTATTTATCCACGCAGGTTGATGGTACACTTTTTCTGTCGTTTGTTAATAAAGAACTTCTTATGAGACACGTTTTCAGGATATTAAAACTGAATGAAAAAAATTCTTTTTGTTGACGTAAATTGCGAAAAAGCTGTTATGAAGCAAATTTCGTATAGATTGGATTGCTATCTAGCTACTGAAATTTTAAAATATGATTGACTTTCCTTTTTTTGAAATTGCTAAAGTTCTTGCTATAAAAAAATAGAATGTTATACTAGACGATAAAATTCATTATCGACTCGCGAAATTAATTTACTCGCTCCTTCGTCGCTCGAAAATTAGAACTTTTCGCTGGTCGATAAAGTAAAATTTCTGCGTCTAGTATCCTTTATCTAATAGACTTGTCCGTCCGGGACGCTGTTTCAGCAGCCAAACCGTAAGGGATAGAGAAAAAAGTTATTAAAGTTATATGTTTGGAATGGTCATGCCAGGTCAGGAACCGAATTTCAGTCCCTAACACTAATTATTATCTTAATTATATCCTAATCCTAACTTTTTAGGTTAGATTCTAGGCAAATTTTATCAAGGCGAAAGCGACTGGTAGTTTGCTACCAACAATGACGTCATATACGTACGTGTGGTGAATACGCGTTCTATTTGCAAAACGGTCTTTTTTGTTTTATTAAATGAGACATTTGTCTCACTGGACTGCTAGTAATTATTATTCTAATAATTTTTAAATGTAAACATGAAACAAGGTAACAAAAAATAAAACAGGTAGGAGGTAGGTAATTATTCTATTCTTATAAACTTTGAAATTCAAACAAATAACGAAAAAATATTCGTTTTCTACTCCTGTAACTAGAATGATATTTAACATACTAACATAAGCGTCGCTAAGTGACCTTTTAATCACGCCTTCATATCGTGTGACTAAAGAGCCTCTTAGTCACGAGCTGAAATTGGCAACGACGTTTTAGTCATGGGGTGAAGTTATGTTCAAACAGTATTTGCTTTATTAGCCACAGCCAAAACTAAAATCAAGTTAGTTTTCAACTTTCAACAATCAACTTTGACGTTTGTCAAGTATAATTTAACCTAACATAATATTCAAAATCTTAATGAAATGATGTTATATTGTCTAAATTTGTGGCCGTAAAAAAACTATAGTATGTAACACATTATATAAACTCGTCTAGGCACTCGTTTATTAAACACTCGCTGCGCTACGCTCCGCACGTGCCTAAAAAACTCGTGTCTAAAGTGACGTTGATAAAACTTGTTACATAATATACTATTATCTATTATGATTTATAAACTGTGAGTTTAAAACAATTATAACGAAAAAATATAAATAATTATGTTCACAAGCTTTGACCTTATACGAACGTTTACACTCTATTCCATTATAATAATTATACTTAACAATATGAATCACACCAATACTTTTGATGTTAAAGAGACTGATTTATTTGCGAACTTGTCAATGATTTCGTCGAAATTCAAACTTTGAAGTAGATCACACTCCACATTCAAAATTAGAAAACATTCTAACCTTTCTTGGGATAAAGAAGCTCTTAGCCTATTTTTGATTATTTATTTTTGCATTTTTTGAAAAAAATTGTGTGGACATTTTGGCCTCCAAACTTGATTGGCCTACCAGGCATTTGCCCGTTTGCCCGGTGGGCCAGTCCGACACTGTAAACAGGCAGCCGCGGCTGCGTTAAATTTCGTACTACCCACAAAATAATCAAGATATTGTGGTTTTGTTTGCGAATTTGTTTGTTATACAGCGTGTTTAACGTCTCACCTTCACACCCATGCATTTTCTTATTTATTTTCTAATAAATTAAAAATTTTGGTCGATTTACCTACTTGTTAAAGTAATTATTTTCATAGTTTTTAAATAATTTTACTGTAAAACAGTGGCCTAATGAGACAAAAAAATTACTGCGAAAATTTAAAAATTATAGTAGGCTTAGTTTTATCAAAAAAAGTTATTTACAAAAGTTGTTCAGAATTAGAAATATAGTAAAAATATAATTTTAATCCAAATAAGTGTATTTACTGTCGACCGAGTAACACACCATTTCTACTTTATCAGCAGTATTTAGGCGTATTCTATGCATTATTTAAATTTGCAGAATGCTAAATTAACAGTTCATAAACTTAATTGACAGTTCGTAAACGTAACTGACGTTCATAAACCTTTTCTTTTCCTGTTGTTTACCTCTTGTTAAGACAATAATGAATTGTTAATTATCTACATGATAATACTGTACATTACATAATAACAGTACAAGCATTTCTAATAAAATATGGATTTCGACTGTTTTTTTTTAATTCTGAGCAACTTTTGTTAGTAGCAAAATTATTTCAAAATGTCAGAGTAATCCATTTAAAGGTCAACATCTAAAATCTATCAGAAGAAGATATATTCAAGGGCGGTAAAGCGAAAAGTGAAACACACTGCGTATTGAATTCTGATTTGATTGTGCTTCTTATTTAGATATGTACGTCCACAGTTTCTTGATAACTTTATTTATTCACACCAGTTTAAGCGTGACCAACAGACAAGTACCTACTTTGAAAGTTGGTCGACTGGGGATAAGTACATCCAGCAATGGGACACAATAGCATTAAGTGTACTGTGTACTACTAAGCCGATTGGCGGGTTTAAAATTTTCAATGTAATACAAATAGACATCTGGCATTTTGTAAGTACTATTGCCCAAAATATATTTCGCACGAATTGTTTGCCTCGTGTATGTATGGTTTTATCAAGTGGAACTAAAGTCACTAAATTGTCAGTTGTACAACTGGCATTCTGCCATCAAAACTTAAAATGCCACATCACGTTCTAAGCCAGGCCGAAAAAGGCTTTGTTATCGCAAAACTAGAAGAGGGATGGTAACTGCAACGTGTGGCCGATGAACTTGGTTGCAGAAGAAGCACCATTTTGAAAATAACCTGAAAAAGCTAGTAATACGACAATAACCCCAAAATGTGAAAAATGACAAGTAGCCAGAGTCAGATAGTCAGATACACACTAAGCCACTGTGTATAAAACCAAGTAGCTAACATGTGAGCAAACGAAAATGAAATCAAGCTTGGCTTTGAAATATTTGTTTTATGAATAATATGTTGGTGAGACTGTAAGTCTATGTCAAATTCGAGGTTGTCAGGTTAGGTTTTCCGTCAGTCTGTGTCAAAACTGACGCAAAACCTAACCTGCTAACCTATTTACATTCTACCTATTGACTAACTAAATGATATTTATAATATTTAAATTGTTATTAGTAATAGTCAGTCTGTAATTTCTTTATTGTCCTATAATTTATTATATTTAATTTGCAGGTATTTATTATCAACTACTTCATAATAATTCAATTGCACCTTATATTGCACGATTAGATCCAGACCTTGCATAAAGATATGTGAACAAGATGTAACATTGCTTATAATTATTAATATAACACTGCGATTTCCTTGAAATAATCAGTGTTTTAATTTACACTTAAATAATGGAAGTTTGGCGATTTTTAATAATTGTTTTGGTAATGCGTTAAGCAATTTAAGACCCAGACATTCTATTGATCTTTGTACCACTTTTTTCTTCATTTTGTTAGTTTTGAAATAGTTTTTTTTTGCTTCTCGAGTGGTATATATGATTAGTGTTCTGTAGTTTATGTTTATCTTTATACTGGTGTATTATAATAGTTTTTGCAAAGCGAAGTTTGATATCCAAAATATTTGTTTCTGTATAGAGTGGCTTAGATGGATATGTGTATTCCTTGTTGTACATTATTTTTAAAATCTTTTTTGTATGACCTCCGGTGGTTTAACAAAAGTATTAGGTGCAGCGCCACATGCTACAATATCATATTGTAGCAGGGAGTCTAATATGCTTTTGCATTAATATTATTATAGTTTTTTAAACCTGTACAGCATACTTAGTTTTTTAATTAAGTTGTTAATATGTACATTTCATCTTAGGTGACAGTCTATATTTATACCAAGATATTTTATACTGTCTGTTGAATATGAACCGTAACATCTTCAAGATCTGATAAAGTTAACTGCGTATGTGGTGGTAATGTAACTTTTTAATTTCCAAACGGTATGTATTTAGTTTTTTTAAATTTACTGGTAATTGTTTTCTATTAAACCAGTGTTTATTTTTTTCCATATATTTGTCTGCTTTTCGTTCGAGGTTGGTCCAGTTGCGGTTCTTGTAGATGACGACGTATCATCAGCATAAGAGAAAATTTTACCTTCAGTTTCTAGTTGTAGTAAATCATTTACATATATTGTAAAAAACACGGGTCCTAGGACTATACCTTGCGGGACTCCATATTCTACTGTGGATTCTTCATTTGTGACACCATCGATATTTACAATTTGTAATCTATCTTCCAGATATGATTGGAAAAGCTTATTTGCTATGCCTCTTATACCCATAGCGTCCAGAGTTTCTAATAATTGCACATGATTGACTGTGTCAAATGCTTTGGCTAGATCGACGAAGATGCAGAGGCATGGTGTATTATCATCGAGAACCATTTGAACATTTCCAATTAGTTCTGCTATGAGGTCTTGTGTTGATACACCATTTTGAAACCAATATTGTTGAGATGATAGCAAGTTGTATTTATTGATGATGCTCACAATCCGTTCTATAATGACTTTTTCAAAAAAATTTGCCACATTAGAAATTAGGGAGATTATAATTCTCAGCTGGTTCCTTATCACCGCCTTTAAACAGTGGTTTAATCACTGCTGATTTAATCACTCTGGGACATTCTCGTGTTTCTAAAATTTTATTTATTATAAGGCCCTGTATAATTATTACTGAGCAAGATGTCAAATGTCGTGTTATAGATCTGTCTTTATCATAGTCATTATATTAAATCGCAATTTTAATATACTTGTGTTTAAGGTGCCAGTTCCGTATTTACGGATGGAGTAAAGCAACGCAATTGTTAAACAAAATCATCAAATATTAAAACGTTATCCCTTGATGACTATTTATTAGGATAAAGAGTGTTCGATTACTACAATACATTTTGTAGTGGACAGATTGCTTAATAACTTGGCCACAGATTCCGGTATTTCCACTGTTATTGTGTATTATAGAAATGCAAAGATTCATAGTGCCATGGTTTTTTCTATTTTTAATCTATCAATTCAAAATCCCCGCGAGTCAGGTACTTTACGCATGTGTATCGTACAATATTTTAGCTACGATAGAATCTAGAAAAGAAGATAAATAAATAAAAAGATTTAAATGTAAATTAAGATTAGTAGCAACCGGTCGTCATTTTGCGTGGTGTTAAATTTTTAAAACACGTTGCTTCTGACGACGTGAACTAATGAAAACATGTTTTTAAACAGTAGTTTTGTTACCTCACATTATGCAAAATATATTAGAAAGATATACCTCTTAAAATCAATTGTTGTTTTTATACTTCTACAAAAGGGTTTCTTGTTTTGGCTATTTCGATATAAAGTTAACACGACTCGATCCCGTGGCCTCGTTGGAGGGCAGGCGAGGGTTAACTCCTGCGACTGTTATTGATATTGTCCTGGCAACTCAGTCGGCCAATTGCGCTCTCCCCGGTAGGCGGGGCAGACCTAAGTGCGAGAGCAAGAGAGCGAGAGAGGAACAAACAACTATATTTACAAAGGTTTTTATTTTTCTAACATATATACACAAAGATGGTTAATTGGTCAATGACGCCTCGAAGGCTCTGGTGGCGTGGGGTCTCCGTAGATTGTCCCGGAACTCTCCCTTTAGTGGGGTGGGGTGTGCGAGCCGGGGGCGGCGGAGGACGTGGCGCTGGGGGCTCAGCGTTCGGCCTCACTGCGCATCAGGTCGGATGGCTGGGGTTAGAGCGCCTGGGCGGTGGCGACGGGCGACGGCGGTGTCGGCGGTGGCTGGACGGGATGCGGGCCGGAGAGGAACAAAGGGGCGGCCGGGGGCGGTCGCGGAGCTCCTTGTTCAGTTGCGGGTGCCTCCTGCGGTAGTGGGGTGTAACCCGGACCTCGCTCCGGACCGGCAGGGCTACTGTGGGGAGTTGGGGGCGGCGAATCGGTTCGGCGGTGGCGTATTATGCCTCCCACAAGGACTGCAATTCCCGCGTCTCCTCGGCGCTTAGGTGCAGCTCCAGCTCCACATCCAACTTCCGGGTGCGGCGGAAGACCTGGCGCTGGCGGCGGCGCTAGAGGCGGAGTCCTGTCGGGGTCCGGGCATACAGGGTGTCTAGTTCCGTGGGCGTGTTGTTGAGTTTAGAAGTCCTGGGGCAGGGCGGCGGTGAAGCGGCGTCCGTCCGAAAGAGGAAGTACCTCTGATAGGGAGAGTCTGTTCGGAAGGCGGCGATGTGGAGCGCTCATGGGGGCGGCTGCTCCTGCAGACACCGACGTGCCTTGATGGTTAAGGTCGACTTGGGGTTGGGGGCAGGGGAGGGGCCGAACAGGAGTTGGAAGGTCTCCTGGAGTATGTGAAAAAAAATGAGACAAATTAGTACTTGGGGGAGCGTCCTCGAAGGGGCAGGCTGGGGCGGCGTCTCGTGGAACGGGGGGGAACGTCCTTACTCCATGGAGGCGGGGACAGCTCTCGGGGTGGCGCCGTGGGTTCTCCGAGTTGTTGGCCGGTATCCGGGACGTCGCTAGGGGGCGGTAGGCGCGTCGGGTTGTTGGATCCGGCTGAAGACAGGGGCGCACTTTACGCAATTTTCTATTAATATCCAGGAGCTTGGGGAGCACCACTGGAGTCTAAGGTCGATGGTGCAATGTCGCATATTTTCCTAAGTCCCCAAGAGCTCGGTGAGCACCACTGGAGACTAAGTTCGATTTGTGGTTGGATTATGCTGGCTGCTGGACACTGGATGTTGATGGCTGGAACTCCGTATCTTCCTCAAGAAGCCCGGGGTTTATAAAGGTCTGGCCGACTTTGTCTTCCGAATTCTCGCTCGCGATTGGCTGAATGGCAGTGGGGCGCTTGCAAATTTGATGCGAATTGGATTCGCAGGTCCGATCTCCGCGGCGCGAAGTGCTATCTCGTCGACAACATGTGTATTGCCGTCGTCTTCTAAAAACTCGCATTTTGAGCTCTTATTCGATATGTTTCGCTGGCATATTAACATGGTTACGATTTATTAAATTATTTCTACAATAGCAGCTATTCGGCCGTGATGCGGATTTCGTATATGCTGCGGCGATTCGAGGACTTATTAGCGGGCGGAATTATTCCCTCGTACTCGCATCCTAAGGTGGCTGGTGTTTTTAATTTAATTAACTCTCGTTATGTGGGTTTTCATTGATCCCTTGTTTGACCGCGGGTTTGAACCCGGATCTTCTCTAGCCTACCCGGTGACGGCGTTTATTGGTGCCCGTTTAGTTTTTCGTTTGAAACTGCATATTTCGCTGTTTGCGGCAAGTTCCGAGAAGCTTTTAATGCTTTATGACTTTGTTGTTTTGTCAATCGGTGTACTTTTGGGACGCTTGTTTTTCCTGCTGCGGGCGACGGATTTGTCCGCGTTCCTCCATACAGGCTAGTCTTATGCTCTCGCGTTTCCTTATAGCAAAACAACAGAACCTAAATGCGTGTAATCGGGGCTCCTTTAATTGTTGCGGCGGCTTGAATTCGCGGGCAGATTTAGTGACCGGCGCATTTCTTTTATCGAGCTGTCGTCTTTATTTTCACGTATGTATGAGAGTTCCGGACCGGGCGGGGTCGTTGGAGCTTCGTAATCCTTTTAACGCGGCTTCTGTTCTGCAGCTTGTGAAACTGCGTCATTTTGGTTGGCGATGTATTAATTAATGTTGTGTTTTGATCCTGATTACACGACGAGGTCGTAACATAAATACATATGATAATGGAGGCCCTTGCGTGTCTCCAGATCATATCAAAGTTTTTACATTTTTCAATTTTTGTACTATTTTTCGGTTTTAGTTTAGCACTTTTTGGTTATTAGTTGTTACTATTTATTATTGTTTTATTCATTTCTAAAATGAGAAATGTTTGTCATAGAACTTTTTTATAATTAAGATATAAATAAACTTACTTAGTTGTTATCAAGTTGATGTAGATGATATGAATCTTTTATTATAGGACTTCACATTTAAAATTGTGCATAGTGTATGATTTGCAGTTTATGATTTGAAATATTTTGTGGGCTTTTCAATGGCGTTATTTTGTTTGGAAGAATTTCGTTTTTTTTAATACTCGTATATATGATTTCTCTGGAAGAGCAAAAGTTAAAAATGTTGTATAATGATTTTATAACTTAGTTTTATTTTAAAATCCTTTTAATAGTGACGCCCTCGGTCGACGTACATTCCCCTCGGTTCAAACCCTCGAGGTGTACACGTCGGCGTGTTATTATCCATATAACATCTTTGATACCTTTATAACTTTGATGCACTGTTTTGCATTGTTTTTTGTTCTTATATGAAAAACGTTTAAACAGCTTCCTTTATTTCATTCGGGAAACTGACAGATTGTCACATTTATAAAATTTTAAAATTTTAAATTTTTGATTATTTTTATGCAAAGTAGATAAAATAGTATAAACAAGCGTCTAAATTATTAGTAATAATTTATTTATTTATTGTTAGTAATTATAAGACATTTTTAATTGCTGGTTTTCCGAAACACTTTCTTAAATCAATTGATTCATATTGCCCGTGTTCCAGTCCAGTGTATAAATTTAAAATCGTGGATGTTAGAATGGTAATGAATTTAAATTTTTTCGACAACCAAAATTTACGCAGTTTACTGGTGCGTAAAACTTTTCGCATTTATATGGGCTACTTTGAAATGAGAAATAAACAAAAATGTCTATTCTTTTAAATATTTCTATCTGAAATCGCCAGTAAAATATGGAAAACGGTTAATGAAGTAAGGCGAAATGGGGAGTGACGTATTACTTTATACACCGATTTAGCATGAAATATAGCATGATCAAAAATTAATCTCATCTAGTATGGCTATGGAATTGTTCCTAGTTTATGAATACAACTATAACCCATTTAAAAATCAAATTACAAGTTTGGAATTTAAGTGTAAACATAGTTGCATTCATAAATTAGAAAAAAATCCACAGCCATACTAGATAAGAGTAATTTCATACTTTATTTTTGTATATTAAGCGGCATAAGCGAAATATTAATGACAATTTTATATAATTTCGCGAAAAAACAGTCGAAAACCGTATTCTATTCGAATTTTTTGTATAGTTAATATGTAATGTACAATATTACTATGTAAATAATTAACAATCCATTATTGTCTTCATGAGAGGTGTCCTGCGAAATAAAAGGTTTATGAACGTCAATTACGCCATATAAGTTTATGAACTGCTAATTTAGCCTAACTACTGCTAAAAATGTTGAAGTGGCGTGTTTACTCTGTTGAAAATAAATACACTTATTTGGATTAAAATTTACATTTTGGCTAGTTTTCTAAATCTGAACAACTTTTGTAAATAACTTTATCTACGACCACTACTAAAACTAGGCCTTTTCGCTCTAGCTTGTTTCACAAAAGTGACGTTTTATAGTTTAGCGTGGTTAAAGAAATCAGCTGTTTACTTTTAGCCCATGTGCTAAAAGTGAAGTAAGGTTATAAAACTACAATTTCGAACTGGAAGTGAAGTTGTAAAGTTATTCTAGTTGCTTCTTGCGTTACAGGTAAAGTGTTTTTGAAATAAATAAAGCGTTATGTAATGAACACAGTCAGATGTGGAGTATTAATAATTACATTTCGTAACTGACCTTGACAGTACTGGCTTCGCAAACATTCGCCCCGCGGCATGGCCTACTGTTTATTATGACATAACTTAGAAGTGTCGTAGATGTAAACCTTTGTTAAATCGATATTTATGGATTAATAACAGTAAAATTAAGGTCGTAGATAAAATATTGTATGCAACGCGTGCTAAAAGTCGTTTATGCACTCGACATGTTATGAAACTCATGCTTCGGCTTCGTTTCATAATCTTCATGTCTCGTGCATAAACGTCGACTTTTAGCACTTGTTGCATAAATAGCTATTTTTTTATAACACCAAGCCTACTATAATTTTTAAGTTTTTCCAGTAATTTTTATGTCGCAATGCTGCTTTGCAGTAAAATTATTTAAAAACGATGAAGATAATTGCTTTAACGATTAGGTAAATCGACCAACATTTTAAATTGATCAGAAGATAAATAAGAAAGATATAGGGGTGTGAAAGTGAGAAGTTAAACACGCTGCATATCAAACCAATTCACAAAGAAAACCACAGTAGGTATCTAGTTATTTTGTGTGTAGTACGAAATTTAACGCAGCCGCATGTCTTATATAACATAGCTATAACGTTCCAATACTTACAGAATTTTAGTAAAATGTGCTTACTGGCCGAAATACGCCATAAGCTAATCAAACAGGATCGTATTTCTTTTGAAAGAATTTAAATGTATGTACGAGTTAAAACAGAATACTGACATTTTATTACAGTATAAACAATTTACTGACGAAATATGAATCTTTCAGCAGTTAGTGATACCAATTACTTCATAAAGATACTGCAGTTGCTGCCAAATTATTAATAGGAAGGATTGCAAGTTCACGGTCGCTCGCGTAAGATGTGTTGCAGCAACTACTGTTGGTATCGGTTGGAAGTAAACGCACATGGTGGCCCACATCGGCGATAGTTCTTGTAGGATGTAAATCCACATCGGTGGTAATCCAAGTCGGTTTGTAAACCAAGTCGGTGGTATTTTAGTTCGGTGACATATCATACACTTCTTACAAACTCTAAAAGTCGGCAGTAACCCAAGTCGGTGGTAAATCCTGTCGGTAGTGTTCAATACAGTTGTCAGAAGTCGGAGGAAATCCATATCGGTGGCGATCAACATAGGTGGTTTTGTATACAACCCCAGGTAGACTGGTGCAGATTTGTGTTAGAGGAATTTGATGCATGGGCTTAATACTTTTAGGTTTAATTAGTCTTGGACTTATAATTATGACCTCGAGACTAAAGAACAGTGAAGTGCTTTTCTAAGATGAGGCTATGCCAAGAAGAGTTATTCGCAGGAAAAGTGCAAGAAAAGTACAGTTTCAATAATTCCGCTCGACAATCGTAAATCTGTAACTTCTTATTTGCATATAAGAGTTTCCTCTTCTCATGTGTTTCAAAAATGTTATAGACTTCGTCTTCGTCTTCATCTGTCTAGGGATTATGCCTTTACGAAATTTTGGTTTGCGTTACATTTTGTTACACCGCATACGATAACGAAAACTTTAAATTTCTGACACAAGCCAGTTGACCAGTTGGTCGTTTACCCTCGATACAATCCAGATCTTGCCATAGCGATTACTTTTTGTTTCCACACATTAAAGAAAATTTATTACATTGTAAAAGATTTGATGGAAGCCAAAATGGAGAAGTGGATTTGATGAATGGATAATCTACAGTATGGCTAAGAGCAAACATTAAAAAATAGTTATTTTCTCTAAAGTCCGTATCGCAATTGCGATAGATGACAATAGTTGTGTGATGAACAAGGTTATATTCTTTAGATATTTAATAGTTTAGATGCATTGCTTATCTTGCAGAAATAAAAAAAATTACTTTACCACAGGGAAAATATTGCAACATAGTTTACATTCATACTTGATTCAAGTCTGGCATCCACTTCCACTTTGAAAAATTGCGATGACGTCTTAACTTACAAACAAGAATGAATGAAGTGGCTGCAGATAAATCCAAAGCGCTAATAGAACAAATACTCTGTAACTAATGTTAATATATTTTTTTACTCAGAATTACGTCTCTCACCTGCATAGTACCCACATAGTTTTAAATTTTCAAACCAAACATTTCCCCCTCATTTTAAACGTATTAATTTCTATTTCAAATACAATTAAAGTAATAAAATCGATGGACTACAATTATGTCAACCTTACAATGTAATTATTTTTATTACGATAATTATGCAGGAGCAGGTTTGCGGTCATAGACAACCTATCAAGCAGGTACTACTTAACCAGACTTCGACTCGCGAATCCTGTGGTCTCGCTATCAGTAAGTGAAAATGAATATCCGCGAGTTAACAGCAGAGCTGCAGAAGAAAGCTGAGGAAGAACTGAACGAAGTTCCTGCTAGGATGGAGGAAGATGTACAGCAGATTCGAGAGTGGCTTAAAAAGCAACCACATCTCCGTATCCGTGATGGTAATAAAGTTAAAATTGAATCATAGATAAAGATGGGGAAGTAGTTTTTAAATGCAAAACATAGAAAATTTAAATAATCTGATTTTAAAGAAGCGTGGTTTAGCAGTAGTGTATATAATATTTTTTTTTTTTTCAAATGAACTATTTTGTTAACATAACATCTTCACTGTTTTAAATAACATCTTCCCCTTGTTCTGCTTTCAATTAAAGTTTTAAGTTGTTAAGAAAACAAGAGACCTCAAATATATTCGGAGTATAAGTAAATGAACGTCAAACTTCCTGCTATGTTCCCCTTTCCCCATTTCGCAGTATTATTAAAATTTCAATGTGATGATTTCAAATAAAGGCACCATTGCAAGTTTTATTACTCCAATAGCTTATTATGCTCAGCTAAATCGAAATTGCTTAAATTGAGCAAGTACATTTTCATTGTAAACTGTCTTATTACGTTAACTTTGCTAAGGCATAGTTAATTGTTTCAACAAATAAAATCGATAATCCGTGGCTAAATCAATAGACTCGTTTGTACACTTTTTCGCATTTTTATAGAAAACTCTCTGAAATTAGCGGATTGGAAAGCTACATATTTGAAAATTAAAGGAAATCTATCGAATGGTAAAATATAGGTGTTCCTTATCGTTTAAATAGTCAAAAGCTTGCGGCTTTGTTTTTTAAAATATAAAGTGTGATTCGAAAATAATGCAACATTCTTTGCAGATCTATGAAACCCGTGTCCGCAAATGCATCATTTCTGAGGTACTAAGCTTTAAGGTTTTAACTGTGTCACTTTTAAAGTAACATGATATCTGAAAAATCATGATTAAATAATTTACCTTGTTTGGAAATTTAGATAATGTTATCAAAATTACTTAAGTTACGAATCAAGTGGGCGTACTATTGAAATTTGACAAAAATAAGTCCAATTCAGTTTCAGTAACGCAATGGTGAACTTATTTATTTTCGTTAGAAAGCGAATATGATTTGTATGTACCGTAATGCAAATAGTAATGACCTCGAGGCTACAAGATTCTATAGTCTTTTTCAAACTGACAGCAGCCAAATCATAAAACGTTTGCTGCAAAAAGTTCCAATAAATTGTTTTTTTTAATTATCTTCATTAAAACTTTCTAGCTTAATACCTTAGAAAGAATCATTTGCGGAAATTGTTCATAGTAAAATACTTCCGCAAAGTATGTCTTCTTATTTTAGGGACAACCTTTACAATTTAATATAGTCTCATCATAAAAAACGAAATACTGAAAAACTTTTATTTGAAATATTCTTGCATAGAATGGATATTTAATATATTCAGACACCTCCTATGGACGTACGCTTCAATTAAATTTCTACCTTTATTAACCACTACTTAATATTTTTAACATTGAAAATATTTAACGAATTAGAAGTGTGACGCTAATACGGGGTTGCAGTAGCGATTCGTGTGACGTTTGAAAAGTGAGCAGCGTAGCCACAATTACACAGGAGAGAACACATGCGTATCTCATCTACAAACATACGTACCTGCATCCAATATCTTTTTACCCGTGCACACAACTAGCTGCGATTCGACTAGTTACAAGAAATCACAAATTATACCTTTATTTCTCCGGCAATGCCCTATTGCCATTTCTATAACATGTAACTTAATAAGACCTTATCTAAATTTTTGCGTTCTTAAGATTTAATGCCCAGTCGGGGTCAGTAGTTTAGTAATTGAATTACCAAAACGCAATTCAATTACTGCTAGTAATTCTAATTACCACCAGTAATTCAAATGCTTGTAAAGTAATTTAAATGGTTCAGACTAATTTAACTGGTACTCAAAAGTAATTGGGCTTTCAAGGCAGATTCACAAAAAGGAATTTAGTGATTAATTACCTCCCAGCTCTGAACGCAAGTTTGTTTTTAAAGCCGACAGGTGCACTCTGCTGGAAAAGGAACGGTGACCCAGCATCGGCATGTATAATGCAAAACCAGTCATCCAGGAGTAACGAGGCCTTCATCGTCAGCCTAATAGCGCACATGGACGGTTATATGAAAAGCGTACAAAGTGAAAATACCAAAGAAGATTAAAAATATTAAACATTTTTCTAATGTTTCTAAATGGAAATGAGGTAAAGCTAGAGCAAGATATGGCTGGAGACACGGTTAAAATTCTAGATATACCGGGTGTCCGTTCTCAAAGTCGAACATAGGCGATTAACATTGTATTCAACGTTTTTGCAGATTCCTGCTCGCCAATTCAACTTACAGGGAAGGTAATGGTATCAATGGAAAGATAAAATTATTACTCATCGAATGGTACCAATAATAATATTCAAGATGCGATTTTTATTTTAAAATACTAATTTAAAACTTGGGAATTTTTAAATATGCCATGCCTTGCTTTTCAAGTTTTATAGCATTTGTCAAAAAAATTGGTAATTATTTGGCGAAAAAACAGGTATTTTCTGTCAACGTCTGTTAAAATTATCTACAGAAAACTGAATTATTTCAATAAAGAACGAGTGAATGCACGAATGTTAATTGCCTATGTTCGACTTTGAGAATGGACACCCGGTATGTAAAACAAGCTAAAAAATCATTAAAATGGTATTATTAAAGTAGGCTAACTAGCATATTTCGGGGCACCAGTAGGTGAGTAAACTAGAAACTATAATAAGTACCTAATGAATTACCAAATCACTAGCTGGCAAGGAAGGTATACGTTCTATAATAATTATGGTATACACAGACGAAGGAGCAACACTCACTCAGATATTCGCACCAACAAAATACGTATACCTCTTGGAAAAAGATATGTTGTATAGAAGCCTGCAACAAGTATGGAGTGCGGCATGTAATTATAATGGAAAACTGGAATGCCGAAATTTAAAATGCTCCAAAAGAATGCAATGGAATTTAGGGGACACTTTCTAATGACGGAATTGTAATAAAAACGGAAATAAAAGAGATACATTAGATTATCTTTACAGTAGAGAGATGACAACTACTTAACTTAAAAGGCAAAGAAAAAAGGAATATTGAAGAACTAAAAGCAGAACAGAAAAAATTAGAGCACCAGTACAAAATCAATGAAATACTGGAACAACATTAGCGACTAGAAGAAGAACGGTAAGATCATCGAACGAAAAAATAAAAATTGGAGAAAAAGAGAATTGGCCCAATACAGAAACGAACCAAATTGTGGAGTGATGTGGAAGTAAAAGAGCCATAGACGAAACGCGGGCATGGAAAACTTCGCATTAGTTGATATCATTTAATTAATCGTATGTAAACACCGCCTTGTCAAAATTTGTATAACAAACCCAACGTCTGGAGAACACTCCAGCTAACGGCCCTTAAACTGTTTGTTTCTCGAAGCAGATTTAGTCTTCGCTGTCCATAACTAACAATGGCTACTTTGAAAGGTATGTACACAAATTTATAAGTTTTGCCTGGTACACCAAGAGAGTCGTGTTTGGTGTCATATGCACGGAATTAGATCAGCAACAACATGATGCAAATCAAATAATTCTGGCTAACTTCTGAAAAGAAACATAAAGCAGCAACATGACTCCCACGGACACCAACCATTGAAAATAGCGGCCTCAAAGTGTTTAGGTGATCCAAAGATCAGCAGCAAAAGCCATTCAAGTTCTGTGTGCAAACCAGTTTTGTTCGGCTAAGAGCCTGGCAGCCGCCTCTGTGGCCGAACTTCCTAAAGCTCGGCCAGAGTACGCTAGCATCTTCAACGAACAAGCACTCTTGGTCGCCTCGAAGCTGAACCAAACTTCGCCTCCGCAACCGCAACCTGTTCTAGACAAATTCCTGTCATTTCCAGCAGTATACCGGGTGACAATGTGACCGGGGCCATGCCTCTATCTCTGTTAACTATGAAGGAATTTGCACGAAATCGGATACAAAGATGTTAGACATAATTTCAGTTTTATGTTAGTTGAAATGGTCGACTAACTTTCAATTTTTAAATGGATCATTCTATATATTTTTCGTTTTTAGAATCTGCGACTCAGATTACATACAACAGTGTTGGCAAATTTACTTAGGTATAACATAAAAATATTAAAATGGATATATATGTTAATTAATTATTCTTCAATTTTAAATAAAGATAAAGTAGTGCATGATGCATATAGTTAGTTTGGTAATTAGATTTTCTATCTATTGGCAATATGGACCTTAGTAGATGTCATTTAAAAAAGTTACTTTTTCTTAAAAACCCTCTTTAGCAAATTGTATTTTTTTATTAAGGGTTTGTTACTGGCCTTATTGATAAAATAGCTATTACCAATAATTGTTATTGTCAATTTTTCCAAGTCACAGTCTTCTATGGTAAAAAAATAAAATTTGAAAAAAAGACTTGCTGCGATTCAGTTCCTGGGGAGGACCGACCTTCGGCCTCTTAGGTTACGGCTAATGCCCAGCCCTGAAGACGACAGGCCTTAACTAGCCATCTTGGAAGACCTAGGGCTAGTACTCCACCCCACAGAGGAGGCCTATTTGCACCTGCCATGGGAAGCAGCGTGTGGACCTCAAGAGTAAATCTTTCCACAGCAGCGCATCGAGGTCGTTGTTTTGGTGGGTTCCGGCCAAACCGCGAAGGCTTCCTACGCCCGGTGGAATCCACGCATAAACCTCCGTCTAATACATCGACATCGGCCTAAGCTGGGGAAGACCTCGCTCGGCATTCATTTGGGCTAGAAAAACCGAGACTGTGTCAGCCTCTGATCATGCCCCTCCAAATCCATAAACATAGTTATTTATCTTGTAAATAGTAGTTCATATATAGAGTAATATACAAAAGCTCTAAAAACCACACCACATATAATCAATAATCGCTCCAGTGTTCTAATTAATACACCGATCCAAAGAAGCCAACCTTTAATATATGTATGGCGTAAAAGATATAGAAGGACCATTTAGAAATAACACCAACAGGAAATAACTTTGGAATACAGTTAAGCGGTGTAAAAGATATGGGAATCCTTTATCTAATAGACGTGTCTGTCTGGGACGCTGTTTTGTCCGGGACGCTGTTTTGTCCGGGACGCTGTTTCAGCAGCCAAACGGTAAGAGATAGAGAAAAAAGTTATTAAAGTTATATGTTTGGAATGGTCATGTCAGGTCAGGAACCGAATTTCAGTCTCTAACACTAATTATTATCTTAATTATCCTAATCCGAACATTTTAGGTTAGATTCTAGGCAAATTTTATCAAGGCGAATGCGACTGGTAGTTTGCTATCAACAATGACGTCATATACGTACGTGTGGTGAATACGCGTTCTATTTGCAAAACGGTCTTTTTTGTTTTATTAAATGAGACATTTGTCTCACTGGACTGCTAGTTGAAATATAATAGCAGAAGAGCTTGGAGCATTATACTATGACAAAAAGGGATATAATAGCTCTTATTCATTAATATTTTAATAATAGCTCACCGCTTCTTAAATATTTATCACCACTAAACGAAGAACATTTTTCTCATAATAATGTAGGTTTTCTTATAATCACCAGCATAATTAATTATCTACTCAAGGAAAGCTCTACATTCAAGTAATATTTAACCACTCAGTTTAGTCTTTTATCGTTACAGATTACCAAACTCTTGTAGGATTTTTACGTGGATGCAAATATCGTCTTCAGCAAACGAAAGAAAAGATTGATTTCTTTTACACTGTACGATCGTCCATTCCAGACTTCTTTGACAACAGAGATCCATATCTACCTGAAATTCAAAGAATTTTAGACGCTAAGTAAGAAAACATAAAATTCTATTAGAAAATATTCTCAATATTGCACTTCTTTGTAGAATGGTCTTTCCCCTTCTAAATACAGGAAGTTCCGGAGATCCACGGATTTTAATGTTTCGTTTTAATAACAGTCAGAATATGGTTTTGATAGATCTAATAAAGGTGTACTTTATGAGCATGGATATTTTAATGAATGAGGATGACAATTGTATGGTTGCTGGACTAATAGTATTGACAGACTACGACGGCTTTCCCTTGAGTTACGTGAAGCAGATCGATTTAGGTCTAGTGAAAAATTTTGTTACCAGCCTGATTCACACTTATCCCATAAGGATTAAGAGAGTCCAATATTTCAATGTTCCTTCTGCTATCCAAGCCATATACAACATGGTGAAGCCTTTACTATCGCAAAAGATCAAGAATAGGGTAAGTGATTACAACTGCTTCTCAATCGATCCCTGTATACAATTGTTGGTGCCAAAGTGTTAAATCAGGTTGTGTTGGTGAAACAGCAATTAGGAAAGAAAGAACTTTTACGCAATAATATATTTTGGTAACAATGCCCTCGTTTAAAGTATTAAATATAGGAAGATGATACCTGGGGAAAGAATTATTTTTCACGGAATTGCTATGAATACGGGATATATTTCACTTAAATTTATCATCAAATATAAAATATTTAAGCTTCTATCCAAACTTTGTAGCTTGGAGATTGATAGCAAGTTCTTTAATTATCTTATATTTTTTTTAAAGCATTCTAATGGTATCCTTGGCATTCCTTCAAAAAGTATTTATACTAGCTGCTGTGGTTTTCAGTTGGTCTAAACAATCCTTATCTGTAGTAACAGATTTGTAATGTTTACTCTGCCTTTATCTGGATTAGCATAATCAGAAAGCTTGCCTGCTGATATTTTGAAAATGATTAATTTTTGAAAAATAATGTTATTTTGAATTTGTTTAGGTGTTCATGTACTCTGCAGGTGAATCTCACAATACGACAAAGATAATTTCTCCATATATTTTACCCAATGAATACGGTGGTAATGCTGGAAGCTTGGACGATCTCGCAGGTAATAATAAGTACTAAAGCAAGTACATTTACCAAATACATAAACTTACTTTACAGTTGCATGGAGAAAAAAGTTTGAAAGTTACAAGCAGTGGTTCATAGAAGATGAATCTTACCGTACAAATGAGAAGCTCCGTCTAGAGAAATCTAAATATTTTGAACAGTTAGGTTCAGATGGGAGCTTCAGAAAACTTGATATTGACTAACACACGGGGTAGCCATACGTTATATTAAGATTAATAGTATAATTAATACATACTACCTGTCATTGTTTAATATGGATTTAATTATTAAAATTTGCCTTGTTGTATAACCTCTTAATGTTATTGTAACGTTAGCCCCAACGTCAAATTTACCTAAAGCACATGTTACAATCTGTGCGCACATCTCCATAGCGTTCGATAGGCTGACCTTAGCGCTATGCGCGTACTTCATGTATACAGGTACGCCACGCAGTTACGTCTCCAAACCCCTCTAGGGATGTGCCGATAACGAGGTGCTCGACAAGTATAAAAGGAGAATCCGCAGTCTTTTCAAAACGATTGAGTCGTGGGACATGAACCCCATCCTGATCATCAGGTCCTCTCCAACGCCTGGTCCCCTTTCCCCCTTTCCTGATCCCTCCTGACCCCGCTAGTACGGTCGGCTTCCGATATTACTAGAAACTAGAGTGTTAAGATTCGAAGACGTATTGTACAAGCCCAAAAGACATTTATTGAGAAGCGTCCCTTGCTCTCCAATACATCACTTAAACTAGATTTCAGATATCGCTTCATACATTCTGTACTGTCAAATGGATGCGATTCATGGACGTTGAAAATGGACTTCCTGAACGGCTGGAAGCTCTTTAGACGTGGGTGCTCAGAGGGCTATTACGTATCTCGTAGACTGACCCTCTGACCAATGAGGAAGTATTGAGGAGCTATGTGAGAGAACGAGAACTATTGCTTGGTAAAAAGAAAATAAATACCATACCATCAGGCATTCAAACATTGCCTTGTCAAAACTAATTATGAAAAGAAAACTAGAGCGCAGGAGAAAGAAAAGCACTCCTGAGTAAATAACATCAGAAATTGGACAGGAATAAATGCTCATGGTTTATTTAGAACAGCTGAAAACAAATATTAATTCGCCCATACTGTTGCCAACACCACTGAGAAGATGGCACTTCTAGGAGGAGATTGAGCCAGCAAATCTCAATAAGGGTGTCTGCCCTATCCTTTAATATAAATATTCGTTTAATATTAATTGCCAAAACTCTGGGAATATATTTTTAGATATTTAAAATTAGCGCTAAGAATGCTTTATGGAATGTACAATTTTGTCAAAAACTTTTGGTTTGTAGTTCCTCAATCATTTCCACGAAAGGTGCAATAGCAGCTCCACCAAACAATTATTTAGTATGAAGTATTGTAATCGCGAAAAAATTACCTTTCGAGGTTTCTTCAGATCTTTGCGTTTCAGGGTGCCTAGATGACGAAAAACGCTCCTCTCAATTCCGTCTGTCAGTTGGCTGTATAGCTCAGAAACTATCTGATGGAGAAAGACGGAATTTTGCATGAGGATTATATATCTACCTGGCTTGAAACCAAATATACTTTCGAACAAATGTATACAGGATGAGCACCTTAAAAATTAAATTGCGCCAATTTTTGCTTCAACTCAAGAGTTACCAATATAAAAAAAGTAATACTTTGTAGGTACACCGCTCAGGTTTCTATCTTTGACTAAAATAGTCATAGTTTGGACCCTACACATACAAGGTAGATACTTTTTTTTCTTATTGAAATTCGAACACTTCCACTTACTAGGGCAGTTTTATGCAAAGTGCTTTAAAGTATTTTCTGTTGCACATCTCAAAATATATCATATAGCCACTGAACCTGTTAAGACACCATACCTTGTAATTGAACCTTACAGGTTTGTCATCAACGTGTAGCTTGACCTCGTGGCGACCATAATATCTTATCATAGACTCGTCGTACGACCAACTTTGCTCCGGCACAAAATGTTTCTACTACGTCGATGGTTAAGCACAGTACGCACTCTACACTAAGAAGAGTGCGCATGTGCCCAATACGTCACTCCATGCCGGTTTCAATGGCAACTCAATTGTTAATTCCAGTATGAGTCTCCTACCTTAAATGATGACCGCCGAATGCCAGTTCTGATATACCCGGATCTGCTTATATCTGATCGCTATTGTGTGATTTCAAAATGTGAGTGCTTCCTTTTTTAACTTGCTGGTCTCCAAACTACCAAACTGCAATGTATGTAGACCTTTAGCACGTCTGTATAGCCATCCGCCTGCTATTGCAACATTTATCCGCTCTCTTAATTTCTTAGTCACGCGGTCACTCTGCCTTCCGATCCCTTTTTTCAGCGAACAAAAGTACATATTCGCCAGGCAAGAACGACCTCAAGACAGCTCCTACATGCACATGCATATATTGACGCGGATTTCACAAACACGTTGGCAGACGTTTAAAACTAACTAAATCTAATTCCGAATGTACAGGGTGATTCAAAAGGTATCGTTTAAGCTTAAGGCTATGATGTGGGATGCTACAAGAAGAAAAAAATATTAATAAACCCATGTTTTATCTTCAGCCGTTAGCTAGTTACAAAAGATTTATTTGTTTTTATCATGGTTCTGTTAAATCAAGTCATCTAAGAACTAAGTCAGGTGACAGGTGTTTTAAGCGTGAATTATTGTTGTTTTCTAAGTTTGGTGATTATGAAGCATTTTTTCTGTAAATGAATATGTAGAAATGCATTTTGTGTAGAGCTATTGCAGCGGGAACGCTCGTGCAGCTGTGGTAGAATATCGGATATCCTCCATCATTAAGATAGCTTGCAACAGCTCCTGTCATAACCAATAACGTTTGTCTGAGTTACTTCCTAGATGACCTGATTTGAAAAAGCAATGATAGAAACAAAGACGCCTCTGTCCGTAGATAAAGGTTGGAAATAGGACCTGAGTTTATTAACATTTTTTGCTTCTTGGAGAATTTCACACCACACTTTTGAGTTTAGAAAATGCCTTTTGAATCATCCTGTATATAGCAACAGACAGTAAAGAACATATGTGCACAAACCGGTTGCATATTATGCTTTTCTAAAGGCACTCAGGAGAGCTAGGTCAAGTCCGTTCCAAAATGGTAAAGCGTTTTTGCGAAACAGTAACATGCTGTAAAAAGCATCTAATAAATGTTGCTCAAATAGGTCTCATGGCTGTGGATGTGGGGTATGAATGGTGCTCAACATCGAAATATAAAAGGGACTAAAAATGATGAATGAACACATATTATTACAATACGGTTAAGTTATCTAGAAAGATAATTCTATGTAGGTACATTAGTGTGTATAAGTACTTGAAGAAAAAATATAGAGCATAAAGATAAAATAGATATAGATACCCATCTGAATGCTGTAATTCGAATACAGGTGGTCGCATTGGATCTAAATGTCATATCGGAATGATCAATTTCTATTCCATGTTCAGGTTACTATTTGTGTTATTCGAGTTGTGTTTCTATTGACTTGGTTTGTCCCATTTTATTTTTGCAATTTGTCCAGTGTGGTGAAGGCATACGCATAAATGACCAAACCTACTGATTACTTTGTCAGCTATAGTACAAATTAAAATTGTTTCATTAGAAGTAAGAAGCTTTAAAGTAAAGAATGAATTGCGTATTCCTTCCACATTAGAATAATACAAATCAAAATCAGTATCGTTTTCCAATTTTCAATTAGATATCTCGAAAGAATGATGAATAGTAGTATTTCTTCAACAGAAAGGTTACTTGTGCTTTTAGGTAAGTCATCCAAAATTTGTTCTTCTCGATCGTTAACATTTTTTTGAATGGTATGTTAGCTGTATATTTTGATAGACACACCATAAGTTTGCAACCTTGTCCATTTACAACGGAAAATAATTTAAGTGTTTGTTATAGTAGATTCTTTAAAACTCTCTATGGCACTTCTGGGCACTCGCTTTTCATTAAACTAATAATAGTAATAATAATAATAACAATAATATTACCTTTAATTGCCATGAAATCTCTGTAACGTTAGCCCCGCATGAAATTTACTTAAGGCACATGTAATATGGTAGAAATTTGAATAGCGCTTATTCCTATTACAATCTTTGACAGCATCTCCACGGTGTTCGGATTTTCGGTAAGACGATTTTAGCCGCTATGCGCGGACGTAGCGTAAACCGCACTTCTTCTCCAATTCTCTGTAGAAATGGCCCGACATCTATGTGCTCGAAGAGTATAAAAGAAGCATCCGCGGTCATTTCAAAACACTGATCACCAGGTCCTCTACAAGACCTGGCCGCCGCTTTTCTAATCTTCTTTGACCCGCTAGCACCGGTCGGCTTCTATCTTGCTAGAAATCACGTTTAAATTCCGACACCAGCTGATTTTCGCCCTGAACTGCTATCAACGGTCAACTCCGATGCTACTAGAAACTCCGTTTAAAAACCACGCCCTAGTTGATCTCCGGCTTGAACAGCTAGCACCGGTCGGCCCCGGCATAATCCAGGTACATACGTAAGTAAATCAGTCCGCTTGACGTAAGTCAGGACCGATCGAAAACCTCCAGGGCTCACCGAAAATTCTAGCTGCAAAGAGCAGAACTTGGTAAAAAGTAGAAAGACCCGTTTATGTTACTTCGAGTGGTGCAATCGTATTTAAAAGAGACGAACCACGTCCAGCCAGGCTTTATGCACTCCCAGTAAATATCACCGACACCGTAAAACACTTGATTCAATTGAATCTGTCCGCCCGCAAAATTACAACAACCCAGAGCCATCTTGTTGATGGCATAAATATAGCCTCTTTCAGCTCCGCCTCAAGACCGGCGGAGTTACCTGATCCCAAACCGACGTGCACTCGGTTCTACTTCATTCGAACTTACTTTAAGAGTGTCCAGGTACAGCAATCGAGCCAAACTAAAACGCTACTTGGATTGCGGTCCGGCTAAGCACATATAACACAAGAGGGTAGAAGGAGTTTTATTGTATATTTATGTATATAACATTTTCCTAATTACGAATTATTTTGTATATATTTAGACACATCATACGAGTTACTTTTTCTTACATTGTGTTATCTTTGTAATTATACATTTGAGTACAACGAACCCATGGGCATTTGAACTTTACCCGCGGCAACTAAATGTAGGAAATGTTGATCAAGTTAAATTAAGCACTTAAAAATTAAAATTCAAAATTCAGATACAAGCCAGAAATATTATACCACAGGGCGCAAGTTGGGCCTTATAAACAGAAAAACGATACAGCTAAAATGCCTAAAATTAACTTAAATACTCATATTCTGCGAGCAGCCCCATGGGAGAAAACAGCAAGCAAGTAACAAAGTGAATAAAAATTTAAAAATTTAGCTGATAAGATATCCAGTCTAGTGGAGCAGCACTCTTTATTTAGTTACATCTTTAATTTTCATTATTAGGTTCTCTTTGTTCGAAGAATATGGTAAAACGTTTTTTTTTAAATAAGAAACTAAAAACCAACGTGAATAGTTGGCCAAGTAACGAGACGGCAACCTCCATTGATGAGAGCATACAAAAACCTGTGCGACGGTACAATATGTGTCTTCATCGAAATAGAGATTATGTAAAAATGTAGCTGAGAGATGTACTAATATTTTTATTTTATATATGTTTCATATTCATTTTCGTTTTCTATCCTTACTGAATCGGAGGTAAAAAACTATAACCCTCATATTAAATAAACATATGAGCTGTGATGGTGTTTACAACTCATCGTAATTTAGGTTGCTTCATATACAAATGTACCTGGCAGGACCACCCAATTATATCTGCAATGATATGTTTCTCTTTAGACAAAACTTTTCGCACATTCACGTAACTGTACTTTGTATTTCGCCTACCTGAATATTGTTAAAAATGTAGTTCTACGCTCTTGCAATTCTATAAATTTTATTTTCAATATATTTTAGAATGCTTCTCTAATTATGAAACCTTTTAACGAAGAATCTCCAAAAAACGCGTTAAAGATGTTTGAATTGACTTTTAAATTGCGAATTTCTTGGCGAAACGTTTAACAGACACTGAAAAACGTTACTTTGCTTTTGTATTGCTATTAATGGCATATTCGACATGTGAAAGACATAAACTTGCATACAACTTCAAAAATATTTACAGCACATTTTTCGAAAGTGTCACCTCGCTCTGCGAATAGTCACTATCGCTTAGATGATCTCTGAAATCAGTATGAATAGGCACTATCGTTGATATCTTCCCACATCGACATGCTCTCTTGCAAAATCAGCTGTGGCTGCTTCCATGTGCTCATCTTCACCGTTTTACATGTCAACCCTCTATTTACTTTCGTCATTAATGTTCTTTTTCTTTCAGGTCGTACGGCTGCTTGTACTATTGTACATGCTTTTAAGGCTTTTTCAAACAACATAGCATGTTATCAAAATGAACAGAAAACAAAGTGACCTATTGTCACTTTCCAATGAAAATAAATTGTGTAAATTTGGTCCCATCTGTTAATAAAAATATCAAAGTAAAAATAGTTGCCGCAGCAGCACGTTCGAGCTATGGTAATTAACATTATCTCACAAAAAAGCAACAAGTTTTCTAGAGGTGCATTGACTGAATGTATACCTAAGTTGCTAATAAAATATATTGCAAAAACCAGGGTATATTTTTTAGCCAAAGAAATTAATTTGCATGCCATTAAGATCGGTAGCACCTTAAACCTGTCTTATTAGTGCGCACTGAACCTTAGGACTGTGAAAACCTGTGAATTTACTATTCGCAAGTGAAAATTAACATTCGTAAACTGACAAAGGAGCTGCAGAAGAAGGCTGAGGAAGAACTAAACGAAGTTCCCACAAGAATGGAGGAAGATGTACAACACATTCGAGAGTGGCTTAACAGACAACCTCATCTTAGTGTTCGTGATGGTAAATCTTCTATTGCACCTTATAAATATAAAATACTTGTATTAATTTGCGCGAAATACGATGTCACATCAGGTTTACGGTTTTAAAAGAATGTTTGATAAAATACTAACCATTAGTGGAACTTTTGCATATTACGGCAAAAAACATTATACAATGCATAAGCATATAATAGAATGCAATAACAAACAATAAATACCTAGCCTCTTCAGTAGATTATCTCTAGAAATTGTTCAGTAGTTTAATTGTTCAATAATGTAGTTGCAAATACAAGGTTTCTTACAAGAGGCACCAACCTAGGAAATGCCACCTGCAATTAATTTATAAGGTATCAACGTACTTTTAGTGCATCTTGTAGCTTCGAGAGTGGTTTTACGAAACTAGATAAATTTTCTTATAAAATATTATTTTATTATTTTATGGTTCCAATGTATGACTAGCGAAATAAGAGCAGACGGCGCTGGCACACATTCTCATTATGTAATGTCAGAGTTTGCGAAATGTGAAGCAATTAGCGTAGTTATGCAAATACAACTATAGACTAGACAGGTAAGAGCTAATATCGTCTTTACTTTTAAAATTAGAGCACTAGAGTGAAGGAGCAATATTGCATGCTTCCTTAAGCCGAATATTAGAGCGCTTGCTATAAATTGCTACTACCAATGGTAACAACTTTTGATTTTTAAATAAAATAGTATATTTTTAATTGAAATCGAAAACTACATAATATTAGCTTTGCACCGGTAGTAAACTTCTATATGTTTACTACAGAAATAAGCAATTACTATGAAATAAAATTTGCCCTAAGTCATATCGTTTTACAATTAATTACAAGTGTATGACGATGTTATCTCATCGCGCAACAAAAAACATGTAGGTTAACTACACGTAGAATGACAAAGATTCACTTTTGTGGATCGTATAGATAAAATTTAAAATATATCTCCATTTTCTTGCTTCTCAGTTAATAATAATAAAATGCTAGTTTTATTTTTTGCATTCCTTCGGTTATGGAAAATGAAAAATTGTTGACAAAAAATGTATTTACACTTTAGCTCTAAAATAATTAGGGGAGCCAATAATTGGACATTAAGAATTTAACACGAGATGAAAAAAAAAATTGACCGGAAGTCGACCTCGGAAAAGAAATCCGATTTCCGGTTTCTATATATTTTTGGAATCTACTCTTCAAGCTGAGTCGAATGATATATATATCGTCCTCCTAAAATATATCTCCATTTTCTTGCTTCTCAGTTTTTAAAAATTTAAATTTCGTCTAGCAAATTACAGAAAATCGTTTTTATACTTTTTTTCTCGATAACGGTTGCAGATACGAAAAAACTGCAAGAGAACAAAAAGATGCTAAAGAAAACAGAAAACTCAATTTGTATTTTAGAATCTAACAGCGGCGCACCGCAAAAAAGTTCAGGGGGAGAAAAGGAAGCATGACCCCTGAAAAAATATCTCCCTGTAGATTCTCACAACCATTTGATATGCTCAATGATGTAAGCCCTGCAGCGTAACCTGTATTCCAAATTTGAGCTAAATATCTCAAAAACTGCAGGAGCTATAAAGGAAAAAGTTAAAAGTTAAAAAAAAATTGACCGGAAGTCGACCTCGGAAAAGAAATCCGATTTCCGGTTTCTATATATTTTTGTACAATTAATTATAATGACCAGGTTGCATTGTTGAAAAACTATTAACAAATGAAGGAATGATAATATTAATTATCTTTATTTAGTTGTCGGCTATTTTAGGATGTACAATTGTTTACATATTTATTCTACTAATAATTTTTCTTAACATAATCGCTTAGTTTTTTTTTTTAGTTGCTTTAACTTCAATTGGAAGGTTATTATACATTTTATACATTTTGAAGCCTTCATAAACGAAACCATTTTTGGGAACTGCTGTTCGTAAGTCAAGGTAATCTAACATTATGTTTACTCCTAGTACTATAATTATGAATATCACAACCATAAACTAGGTTTTGGGTCATACATTCTGGTAACAGGTTATTCACTGCTTAAAACACTAACAACAAAGAATTAAAATTAATACGTTGCTTCATACCTAATCATTGTAAACGATCTAGCATCGCATAAATTCTTGTATATTTAGTATGTTAGTATGATTTGTATTGCTTTGCTCTGCTATTTTTGAATACTAGCCAATTCTTGCTCTTGACATAAAAATAATGTAATTACTAGAATAGTAATCGAAATGATGTGTACCTATTGTTTTGTAAATCACAATTTTAGCCTGCATACTAAGCCTCTTGGAAAGCTTACTAAATAAGCCTATTTTATTAACTATTTTTTTAATT
This sequence comes from Agriotes lineatus, assembly GCA_940337035.1. Classification (NCBI taxonomy): domain Eukaryota; kingdom Metazoa; phylum Arthropoda; class Insecta; order Coleoptera; family Elateridae; genus Agriotes; species Agriotes lineatus. Next base: position 62,910 of record CALNHX010003761.1, on the reverse strand, counting down.
TCATAACCTACGTGTGCTTTGAAGTTTAATTTATCATCTATAATTACACCTAGGTATTAAACTTGAGATACCTCTTCTATTTGTAAGTTTTTAATAAAATTGTTGCTTTCCTTTTTGCAAGTTTCATTTTTGGTTTGTTACCTTCTAGCCACTTAGAAATTATTTCTGAATCAATATTTATTTTATTAACAGCATATCTAACAACTTCGTCAGTAACTGTCACTAAGGTATCATCTGCAAACAGATTTATTGTGAAACATTTTAGATTCAATTCCAATCGTTTATATACAAAGTAAACAATAATCGACCCTATTACACAACCCCTTTTGTAGGAGTTTTTATGTATAATAAAAACTAATGATATCTACCCTGTTTGCTTAATTCACAGAAGTAATATCAATAATAATATATATAATTCTCACTTACCTTGTTGCTTTCAACTGAATCATATATTGACATATCTCATACTTTCATAATTGACTTTGAAATTATGTCATGTTTAAATATACCTCGGATAGCCAGCTTATTTAGCAATTGAGACTCTCTTTACTTCCCAGCTGAATGAGTTAATGTCAAATATAAACTGTATTAATGAATTTTACTTTGAATGACCAAATAAATATCAATTTGATTATTTAAATCACACTCTTAGTGCTTGAGTTTGAATCTAATTAACTGTTATAGTGTATTAAACGTTTGAATTGACATTACAAATTAATAGTCAGATTAAAGTTGTCAAAATTATTTAATTAAATGAAAGTTCCAGTAAATGAGGTTAAATACTTTTTTAAAAAATAACTAGACCAAAATGATACATTTCTAATTATAAAGATCGAAACCGTCGAGTACTCAAATCACAATATTAATTTAGAAAACTTAATATTCTAAGATTCTCTAAATCTAAATACAAGTTTTAAATTCTAAATTTGCCGCATCCAAAGTGTTACTATAATACACTAACCTTCAACAGCCGAACTCGTACTTGCGATGTGGTTCTAATATCAGTTTCACACTGATCGAAGTCGTCAAACTCCTACTTGGAGATGATGAGGACCCATAAAAGCTCGTTGTAGACAGACTTGACCGTTTAATATTTTCTTAAAACGGTATTGCAGCATGCCACACACAAACACTCACTAAACTGATGGCTGTTACACCAATGACCACTTGAAATGGCTTCTATAAATCTCCAACTCACTATGTGAAGAATAATATTGACCCCTTGGTCAGTATTTGATCATGCAGAAGGCTATTCTTACTAACACGTATCAAATTTGAATTATATCCTCACAATTAAAGGTATTATTAGACCTTTAATGTGAATATTTTGACTGAGATTCTTTAAATTATAGAAACTTTTCAACTCTTGTAAACAACCTCTTGGTTGCTAATATTTACTGCCACCCGTTATTCTCTTACACTTGTTATCACATGATACCGTTTTGATATCTTGATATTAATTGAAAATAATTAAGCATGCTACATTACAACCCAAGATAGAGCCATATATCTAATACTTACTATATTGCTAGCGGCTATGAGTGGGAAACTTGCCGATGAAGTGAGACACACAACCAACTCCTTCATGTATACGGTGAGCTGTGCGCAAGCGCGGCGGCGCCGTCCGCCCAATGGGGAAGTGGTCAAGTTTAAAATTCGCTTCTAAAGGCGGAGTTCGAATTCTGACGCATGCGCACGAGACGCGTTATACTCCAAGTGAGACTATGTCGGCGCCGTAATGTTTTCTGAAGTTTCCAGGCCCTACCAGCAATATATGTGTATTATATATATGGATAGAGCCTTGCGGTGCACCCAAGTTGTTTTCCATGTAGCTTGACTGGCACTGATTGAAGTATGTAGTTTGCAATCGATGAGTGAGATAACTTTGAAACCAAATTTTTCATTACCACGTATCTATATCTATGTAGTGTATTCACTAACCGTTGTATGACTATAGTCGTAAATGCACGTATGTAATCCAGAAAAACAGTAACTACACTTTCATTTAATTCTAAGGTGCTTTTGCAGTTTATGAACACAAGTTTAACGCTGTTTCGTTCGAATGGTTAGTTCTGAATCTTGATTGGTTTTTATTTATATCATGTTCATCTCAAAGGATGTTGATCTTACACAATGCGCATATACCGGTAAAACATTTATTGATCGAAATTCTTCACTTGTTAGTTAATGTAACTTTAGATACTAGAACAATTCTAGATATTTTCTTAGACTTAATTTAACAAATTTCTTACCTACAAATGGCGAGCATCTGTAATTACACTTACTGTAATGTGATCCAAGCAACGTTTTCGTTTAATAAAGTCTACACAGTACCCTTTTTCTGTGACGTCAGAAATAACAAAAACATAGCGTTTAAAACGTATGTCTTACATTACAGAGAAATTTAAAAAAAAACATTAAAATCACAGGTAGATTTCAGAAATAATTTGACATATACCTAACCTTTAATGTAAGGGATGCTCTAACTAGCACATTATTCAAACCACTACATTATTGACCAATGTCATCCTACATTTTTCCTCTTCGAAGAAGTCCCTAACGCGTAAAAAAAGAGTTTAGGCTTGCTCGCTTACTTGTTATTGGTCGTTATTTTACTGTAATTTTTGACAAATGCCACATTGGCAGTTTTATGAAACAAGCGGACCTGAATGAAAACTACAGATTTTTGTTTCGTCCAGTTCTTTATTGTTAAATAAAGAGAAAAAATTGTTACGCCACAGAAAACGGCTAATGTGTAGCCTTACACCTATCCCCGCCATGTGTGATCGAAGACACCTGTGATTTTCTTCATTTGTCAATGGTGTCTACAAGGCAACTTGATTGTTATAAATACGAATGTAACTGGCGGTAATTTTAGTCTTACAGTAATAACTTATTTCTACATAAAAATATGGAAGTTTGTTGTTTCTGTAAAGCTAATTTTACGTAGAATTAAAAAAAAGGTATACCTTTCTATTTAAAAATCAAAAATATCATCTCCGATATAACCGGGAGTAGTAAGTATTCATAGTAACCACCATGTATGTCGTTTAGTTTTTTCAAAACTATTTGCATAATTCTAACCTTATGCTTTATTGCTATATTTGTAAAGCACTAGTAAGTAAAGTAATCCAGTTATAGAACACGTGTCAAAAACTTAAAATTCTGAACGTGTATAGTATGAAAATCCACATTCCATATCGGGTCACCTTAAAGACGCCAATAAAATTAACTACTTATATAATTAATTTCACAGTTCTCATCAGCAATACCGCCAAGGATAATGTAATCAATTTCTATAATAATAGCCACCAGACGAATTTCATAAACATGTTTATATTTAAGGAAACATCTGTCGAGGCAATGCTCACTATCACTAACTGCATTAAAACTAAAGCTTGTGGTTTTGGCAATATCTCAATTGATATATTAAAACTGTTGTCCCTAGGTAATACCTGCTACTATTCATATTATAAATTACTGATTTATACTATAAACTATGGTGTCCTGAGTTATTGTTTGCCCGACTAAACTATTTAAAAAATGAACATATAAACATTCAACAGCGTAAGTTTTAGGGTTGCGCTTCCACTACATCCGCGATGTGCTGGTTTTTGCACTTATCAACGTAATAGTCTTATTTCGGTTGGCGTTATCCATAAAATCTGATACAACATATTTCCAACTCGTTTTAGCTGGAACGTCAGACTGATTTTTCTTAAACTGTTGATGTACTCTGTCAGTGTTTCTGTGAATGGAAGATGCTGATTTTTACTTCCCTCGCCTGAAAGACGAAGGAAGTATTGTAAGCACGAAAAAATCACCTTCCGAGATTTCTTCAGATCTTCACGTTTGACGGTCCCTCGATGACGAAAAAGAGGTTTTCTTAATTTCGTCTGTCTGTCTGTCTGTCGGCAGTATAGCTCAAAAACTATTTGTCGGAGGAAGACGATATTTTGCATACATATTATATATCTACCTCGCACGAAACCGATACAATTTCATAAAAATATATTATTATGATACACATAGGTCACTTATTAAATAAAAATTAAAATAAATAAATCTGAAAGATTAATACAATAAAATTTAGAAAATTTTGAATAAGATTGTTGGTTAAGTTTAATTGAATAATAGAAATTAAATTTGAGACAATTTATAATTAGTTTTGTTAAGTTATAGCAATTGAGTATTCAATCAGGGTGGTGAAAGTTAATATGAAAGATAAGATAATGTTATCATGTGACAAATATGCTTACTACTAGAATATAGCATGTAGTAGGTAACTGTAACAAGCATAATTTTAAAATTTGCTTAAGATAGTGATAATAACAAACCCATAAAATGTAGACATATTTTTGAAAAAAATAATTTTGTATTAATAAAAACTGGAAATTTAGCCTTTATTTGTAAAAATAATTTGGTTGAATACAAATAAAAAGGTTTTTAATAAATCTGCGAGGTGAAATTAAGTGAAAATATAATTATGAAATGACACAAGTGTGCAGCCATTGAAAAGATAGTGGAATATGGTCTAATTAGATGCAAGTAAGAAGAATAAAATAATAATTAATTAGAATTGGATGATTTACTACATACAAGGAATAAGTTATACTAATTACTGGATTTGGTGATTATACGGAGGACGGATCAATCATTTGAAGAAAGTTGCCAGTGTAGCGGATTGATTTGGGTTGGTTACTACAAGGTAGGAGCTGAGGACAATGGGAAATTAGTTTGGATACCATCTGTTAGTGGAAACTTACCAGGAGGCTGTTCGATTGACGGTAACGTGCATGAGCCTGGGGTTTGGACGTGTTCGAGTTGGTTGGAAGAGTATCGAGGTTTGGCTGTTAATGAGCTTAGCTGTGAACGTCAGGAGCAGTGGTGTTAAATGTGAATAACAGTGAAATAAGAGGAAATCAGGTTGGTTTTTAATTAGTCCTATAGAAGCATATTGAATAAATGATAATTAAACACTTGAAATAAATGTAACACAGTACTTACTCTAGTGAATTGAGTCTTTGATTTGTGAGTAGAAAGAATATTTGTCATTTTGATTTGATTATTGTTTGATAGTTGTTTAAAGCAAACTGACATTTGGTAGCAGTCAATAGTTGAAAATTCATATAAAATTAGAATATCAAAGAATAGATAACTAGATTAACGACCCACACCCTATTAAAAGTCTCAAATTGCATTAAGTAATATTAAAGTAAATAAACATAGAATTTAAATGTAGAGTTGTGTAACCATTCCAAATTAATGGTCGCCCAACGTAGTGCTTTCTTGTCATCCCAATATACAGTGTGCACCTTAAAAAATTAAATGTTGTTTATTTTCGGGTTACTTTTGAAATAGAAGGAAGTAATAACTTCCACATAGGTCAGGCTTTAGATTTGCCGAAAATAAGACTCAACCAATAGAAAGTCATGCCATAAAAGAGTAATAACGTTTCAACAATAACAGCGTTTTGTTTAAGAGAAGCGCGCGCCGGTGCAGATACGATCTCTATTTAGTGGTGCGGTTACGATCGCTCTGCAGATGCGGCGGGTTCAAACCCCAGCGGGATACATTTTTTTTTATTTGAAAATGAATTTAATTTATTAGAAATGTGAAGATATTTTTACTACTAACTTGATTTGATTTGTAAAATTGTTTAGTGCCATAATGTCGACGAGGGGAGTTGTGGGTAAATCATTTTACAGATTTTTTTTATATTGATACCAAGTCTTTGTAGTTAGCGCTTTGTATCTCTCTACAAATTCCTTAACCGAGTGCGGCCCTAGTAAGTTATTAAATTATTGAACTGTTAATCGTAAACAGAACATCTGAATTTGCATTACCAACTAATTTATATCATAAGACATAGCTTACAGCGTTCACTTTTTATAGTTTTTATACTTTTCCTTTTAAGCTTCATTCGCAAAGAAATTTTCGCTACATCATTTCTATGGCTTTAAGCTACCTCTTTCAGCAATTCGATGTACTTGATTCCAATCTATTATTATTTGCCGAAAATCAGAATAACGTAAAGGAAACCCAAAGATATTTCTGTTATGCAGCTTACCTGTTTTCCTACAATGGGTATCTTTCAGTTTGCAATTCAAGGTTCTTCTAAATCTACATTCACTTGTTAAACATTTTTCTAGAGTTCAGCTTATATAATAATAAAATATAGACCAGATTGTTGCAGCCAAACATGACGTGATAATTTCCAAAACCATCAAAATTGCTCGACTTGATTTATTTCGTAAAATGCACCTCTGATAAAGACTACCTTACATCAGGTGCACAAACACCACCAATCCTATCTTAAAATAGCTTTTTATTCTTCTAGAAGTCCCACTTAATTATGTTTACAAATTTACAGGTTTATCATCTTGGCACACATAACTATGAAACTACCACTATGTGAAACAAGTTTTTAAATTCTCGTACTTTCTTTACTAGGCGAGACAAATGAAACTTTATCTTTTAGCAGCTTGGCGTTATAATTTCAATAAAGTAATCTATTTTTGTAACATAGTAACAGTCTGGATAGCTCCATCGCGGTTACTTTACAAACGGCAGAACATAAATAAACCTTGCTTTTTGGTGTAGTAATCACGTGAAAAACAAACACTTTGGACGCATCAATCATGATTCTAATACCAACGATTACATTTTAAGTAAAAACAATGGCAAATACGAATTATGCGTATCAAAGTAGATCTGTTTGCAATAGCTTTAATTTAAGACGTTTGTAGTTGATATTCATTGAAACCAACTCTTTCATTAAAAAATATTTCTCAAAAGGTTAAACAAATAGTATTTCCTATGACTGCACAATATATGACCTCAGTATTTAGATGTTAGCTAAAGAATGCGGAAATAAAAAAAATCATCCCGTGCAGCACAAAAGCAAAAGAACAAGTGTAGAAGACTAAGAAGATAAATGTAAACGTAAAACATTCTTCTTAGTAAATTATCAAAATAAGAGTAAAAGAAAGGATTTTACGAGATTATCATACAGGGTGTTAGCTAGAGTTAACCTAAAGCAATTTGTAATGTAGTTATTTTTAAGATTAAGGTTTTAAGGTAAATTTATGCAAAGTTTATCGCAATGGCAATAAAATTGGGTGAAAGCTAGATTGCCAGGACTTGATCGGCAACGCAAAATTTACAACCAATTCTCTATGTCGAACGGACAAGGAGACTAATACGTTCAAATTGGGCCAAAATCGTTAAGTTGGAATTGGAAATCTTATTATAGTGCAATTTCTAGATGTAGGCAGCTTGGGCAAAATTGTGTGTGAAACTTTCAAGGTGCAAGGATCACATTATTGAGCTGATATGCACCGGCACGTTCATGAATCCAATTTGGAACTCTAAACTTAAAGACCGTTTGTGATAGGCATATGAGGATAATTTTGGAAAACTTACCGAGCTTTCTTGATAAAAGGAAACTGAAAATTCAGTAGTTAGTAATTCACTTTGCACCATTTAAGTTGTTCTGTGTACAGTACAAAATCAAACAATTATTTATACTTAAGTGTTCTCATTATGCACGCAAGAGTAGCTTTAGTCTTGGTGTACAGGTGTATTTTAACCAAAAGAATTGTCAGTTTCCCGACTTTACTCGAATTCGCGACAAGTAGTTTGAAATTAAAGTGGAACAATATTTAGTTTGTAGCGCTTCACAATTTTAGCAATGTTGTTTTAAGTTCAAGCTCAAGATCAAGTTTGGTTACTTTACGTTGTTAATTTCTTGTCGTGGGTAGCTCTGTTCCAAGGTTGTCAACAGCTGAAGTAAGGGAGTTGAATCAAAATCATACAGGTTTTATTTTGTTTAACTATTTTAACAAACTAAAATATTGCTTTTAAGATAATTTACAAGTAAATAAACAAAATAATGTTTTTTCTGGTGTCCTCTGCGTGTTATGTAACGTTACACAGCTGGTGTAATAAGACTCGAGTCCTCTAAACTATTTACGAAAAAAATACAAATATAAACGTTGTTCCGGGTTTCTCCAGATTTTCGGCTTGATAAAGCAAAAGCCGACATGATTCTGTTGTGGTTAACAGCCACCCTTAGCCTGGAAACATAAACGCTTGTATCACGCTACTTAAATGAATTTGACTATATCACCCAATGAGAACCATGCATTTTTTTAAAATCGACCAATCCCGAACTGATAAACTGAAAAGCGACCTTGGGCTGCTTATCAAGCGATAAGCTCCCAAGGGATGATTATCGACCCCTTGGTTGGTGTCACAATTAGAAATAGAAACTCAAGAAACAAGCAATTTTGGTTTTTTGGCGTTATTAGATCAATTTTAAATCAGAATTCGTATACGGGTTTTGTGTAATAATCTTCAAAATAAATGCGGGCAGCACACTTATAGATAATTTTGCCCGTGCCAAGCGTCATCGTGATAGCTGCTGTTAGAAAACTGCCGTCGGGACAGCTTTCATTGCAAACAACACTCGACCCTTGGCGTGTGCAAAATTATCGCTATGTCTCGACCTTGTTATATTACTATTGAAAAATCACAACCTTGCTGGGCTAGCTCTCATTAAACAAGCGCCGGCAAAATTGGGGTAGCCCCGGTGCGCGCTCGATTTACAATTTCGGCGTTTGTCAGTTGGACCACGAAGGCAGGTAGCCCGCATTTCGTATAGGTCAGTTGGACCACGAATGCCGGTCGAAGGGATTATGAGATTAAAAGATTACAGGAAGACTACAGTTTATTGTAAATTTTATTTTTTAAAATAAAGCTACAAACGATACATGTTATAGCAAACGATACATGTTATAATTATTAAGAATTAGGTAAAAACTTAGGACTAACTGACTTCACAAAACTGAACCTCGACACCGTCTTTTGATTATATTGCACAATTTTATCATCAATATAATTTTGTTTTTTATAAGTTTCGTTCCTCATTTTTTTAATACCAACATTTGCACTCTTAATTTTTACATAAATTTCAGTCTGAAAATTTAACAAAACATTTGTAAATTGAAATGTGTTTGAATGGCTGCTATAAAAACTCGCATTGAATCTCGATGAAAAGATTTATATGCGTTTGTTGTTTTGTATATGAAATTTGATTTGCAGGCCCATACTGTGGGTCGAAATAATGCGTTGTCGCTTATGTAATTATCATACAAATATCGTCGAAACTCTACAACTCTACTATCATTGGGCATTAAATAATACAATCCGGTATTGAAAAAATTGACTGCTTCTGTAGGTTCTAAAAACTGCATTCCAAAATACACTTTTAAATGATTTCCAATAGCAGAATCTTTATTATTATACTCGGTTACCAAATTAAGAGCCTGAATTTTACGATACCAGGCTTGACATAAATGAAATCTACAGCCAACAACTCTAACATTTGGCCACATTGTACGACATGCTTTATGTATTGAAAGTTCAAAATCATCTCCAGCGTATTTTCCCACATTTGGAAACGTGAGCTTTCGAAAATTTATAATTGTTCACCACTAATAGTTTACGCCCTTTTCACTAAACATCGACTGTGAGATTTCGTTTTCCATGTTTTCACAACTTTACTTTTCCACTGTTTAGCGGAAACTAGTAGACATTAAAAAATAATTTTTGTGTGTACTACCCACAAGCCCGCCCCTAAAGAAGAACTACTAATTACATCTTACATCCCACTATGCTAATTACAACTACTTATCCTAAAAGTGCATTAAACGACCATTAACACGTTACCTTAATTCTTAATACCTTGGTTAACAGCGTGGTCCAACTGACTGGTCATGTTAATCCCCAGGTTTCATAATGATCGGATTACATTTGGGTTCGTGGTCCAACTGACATACGCCCTACAATTTGAATATTATGCGACGTCGTGGCCTGCGAATTAAACTGAATTTAGACCTTTCGTAATTCCACCTAGACCTCGGACTGGTAGGCGAGCTGTCGGGAGAAGTTCTTAGGCTACTGCACAGGAATCTAGGTTAATCTAAGCAGCAAGATGTTCCACTGCGCGCAAGTGGTAGCAGAGCGATGTAGGTTAAATCTAAGCAGCAAGATCTTCCATTGCGCTCAATGATTAACAGGACAGGGTAGGTTAATTCTAAGCGAAAAAATATTTTATTGCCGTAGATGATTACCAGGACAGAATAGGTTATGAAAACATTACTGCGGCAATTTTTTTAACCTAAGAAGGGGAGGTTTCTGGACAGGCAAGGGTGGCTTAGGAAGTTCATCTTCTCAATGTGAAGCTGGGAATCGAAATTGTATGGACTAGAAAGGACAGGTAGTTCTGGGACGGGTTTCTGGTTTTAACGGAAAGGTATTTGGACTGGCGCTTACTTGTGGAGCCCCTTGAACCCGGGCTCAAGGGCGTCCAGCTAGTGCTCAGTGTCCAACCGAACTCTAAACGGAACGGGTTAGATATCTCCAGACTGAGCGGGCATCGTTCCTTTATATAATTAGGGATCTCCTTCCACGTCGTTTACCTAAGAAAATCTAAGAGAGGCTAACCGTGCTACTTGGGTGCGGACGGGACGCATCAAGCAGCGCGGCGAAAAATTTCCCAACTCGTCGACTTTACACCTGGGTTCTTATCGGACTATCAGCAGGATCTCTTGACGAAATTCTTTCGGTTTTTCTTACCCTCCGTGTCGTTCCAACTGTTTGCGCAACACACATAGCGCCTACAAATTCATAACGGCAATCAAAACGTTCTAAAACTATTTGGAGGAACGCAAAGTTTTCCATCACATTGCAATATATATTTTTAAAAAGTTTAAAACCACAACGAATAACACTCTTTCTTAAGACTTAAGACTTTTTGATCTTTTTAATAGTGTAAAAATTTGGTAAAGCTACTTACCAAGCAAAGGATTCTAGTTTCAAAAATTAGTTCACTTGCACTTGAAAGTATTTCATTGTTAAAAGCGACTGTTAAAAATATTGTAAAATTAAGTGTCGAAGAAATTTTCGAAAATACTAGTATAAATCTATCAAATGCAGCTAAATTTATAAATTAGATATTTGATGATGAGGTATTGGCGAATTGATGAGGTAATGACAGAACACCAAGAGGAATTATAAAATTATCCAATTGCTACTTACCGTCGCAAAGGGCAGACCAAGAACCGGTGGCAGGATACAGTAAAAAAAGAAGCACGGCAAATGCTTGTAGTCAGTGTAGGTGACTCGGGACTCCATTAGGTAATTAGGTAAAGTTAAAGGAGTTTAAAGGAGGTTCGATGATGGGCTTTCCACATGCCACATCGATATCCAAAAATTAATAAAACTAACAATCATCCGAATGCTTTACAATGTTAATGTTTATGTTACTCAGATCTAAGTTGTATTTTCTCTTTAGCGTTTTCTTTGTGATTTAAGAAAAAAATGTAATTTTTAAAATGGCAACTACGAATAAACAGTTGATGCTTGTGATGATATAAGGTTTGCTATATATTAGTTATTTCCTAATAAAACCCAAAGCACCTTCATTACAATATCACATTGTGTGAAGTTCAAATAGGTCAAATTGGTGATGCTTCAAAGGGCTAATTTGCATTATTGCTATTATCATTACAGATTACCAAACTCTTGTAGGATTCCTACGTGGATGCAAATATCGACTTCAGCAGACAAAAGAAAAGATTGATGATTATTGCACAATACGAACTCTAGTGCCAGACTTCTTTAGCAACCGAGATCCATTTCTACCTGAAATTCAAACTATCTTAGACGCTAAGTAACCTCACCTTTATTTAGTAGCTGCTTTGAATCTTATATTATTTGTTGTAGTTTAGTAGTCCCACTGCCAAGTACAGAATACGCAGCAGGTCCACGAATTTTAATGTTTCGCATTAAGAACTGTAATCCCCGGACGATGAGCCTTGCAAATGTATTGAAGGTGTACTTCATGTGCATAGACATTTTAATGAAGGAAGACGATAACGTTATGGTTGCTGGACTAATTTTACTTTCGGATTATAAAGGCTTCCCTTTGGATTTCGCGAAGCAAGTCGACCTTAGTCTGCTGAAACAGTTTGCTCTCAGTATAACACAATCCTATCCTGTTCGAATTAAAGCACTTCATTACTTCAATATTCCTTCTATAGTCGCAGCCTTCTATAACATGATCAAACCATTGACCTCCGACAAGATAAAGAAAAGGGTAAGTAATAGTAATTTTTAAGCAGTAATGTTAAAACTTTAACTTATTAGATATCATTTTGAAAATCTGGCCATTATTTCTTTATAAATACATACGGGGGATGTACAGTATTTATTGTCCCTAGCATAGAATACAACATTACTTTTCAACATAATCCCCTTGAACGTGAATACACTTATTCCAACTATGTTTAAGAATAGCAACACCTTTCTTGAAAAACTCGGAGTCTTGATCGCAGAAGTAGTCTTGCACTGCTCCCATAACAGCGTCATCGCTCTTAAATTTTGTTCCCCGAAGACTCCCCTTTAGTTTTGGAAATAAATAAAAATCACTGGGAGCTAAGTCAGAGGAGTAGGGTGAATGCTCTATAACTTCAAACCCAGTGTCATGAATTGCATTCATAGAAATAAGGCTCGTATTAACTGGGGCGTTGTCTTGATGAAAGAGAATTCCGCGTGACAGTTGTCCTCTTCTTTTTTCTTTAATGCAATCACGAGTTTTGTAACTAATGCTGCATAATATTGACCAGTGATTGTGTGGCCACGTGGCCAGAAAATCTACCAGAAAAATTCCTTCGGCATTCTAAAAAACTGTAGCCATTATCTTGCCCGCTGAAGCCTGTACACCAAATTTATATGGAGGGGGAGATCCTGGATGACGCCACTCCATACTTTGTTGTTTGCACTCGGGATCGAAGTGATGAACCCAAGTTTTATCAACCGTAATAAAATGATCAAGGAAACGTTTAGGATTACGGTTAAACAATGCTAAATTGGCTATTAAGAAGTGGCTCTCACACGCTTTTCTTCGGGGGTCAACATTCGGGGTACCCATCTTGCTGACACCTTATGAAGCCTTAAATAGTCATTTATTATGATTTCAATCATACCATTTGAAAGACCTGATATCTCCGATACACGTTTTGTTGTCAATCGACGATCTTCTCTGATCATGTCATTCACAACATCAATGTTTTCGTGAGTACACGCAGAATGCGGCCGACCAGCACCTTTTACACGTTCGCGGGTTGTTCTGCAACATTTGAACGCTCGAGACGAATATTTTACTACTTCATAGGAAGGAACAGAATCTCCAAGCACGCCAACCATATCTGTATGAATTTCTTTAAGTGTTAAACCTTTCTTTTGTAGGTATTTGATGGCAGCAGGAAGCTCACTTTTTTCCATTTCCCAAAATCTTCGTGCAATCACTACTTTCAACTTGTACAACTTTGAAACTATTAAAGCTCTACTAATCAAATTTGGCAGTTTGTTTGTCAATAAAATATCAAAACAAGTGCGGTTACTAGGGGCAATATATTCCAAAGCCATCTATGCTAGGGACAACAAATACTGTACATCCCTCGTAAATATTCTTTATAAACTCCTAAAAACCAATTTCAGCCTTTTGATGTTATACAGCTTTAAATACTTGAAACAAGGTAACGTATTTTTGATTAACTCAAAACTCATATTCGAAAATGATGCTCGATTATGCTCCTAAAGTTTTAGATATTACTAAGCCATATAAAGGAACCTGAATTATGTAATACTGACATATTCCCCCATTAAGAACGCGTGTCTGCCATGTCCAATTGCATTCACAGTTATCTTTGGTAGAGTGATAGTTAGGAGAATTAAGCTTGAAGCAACATAAATAGAATAACAATATACTGCACGCTTACTAGTTTTTAGTTTATTGAATAAATAATAGATTTAAACTAACGCAGACGCATATAACTAATTATTTTATTAAAATTTGTGCACATTGCTCAATATTGCGAGATTACTGAAAGCTCACTTTTTAATCTATGCATGCTTATTTGTTGGTCATTAATGATGATTAATCATAAAGATTCTCTGAAGTTTTACTTGTATCTGCTAATGATTAGTAATGCCCTTTCTGGAACTTTTTAGGTATTTCTGTACACTGCAGATGATTCTAACATACAGAAACAGATTTCCCAATCGATCCTGCCCACAGAATACGGAGGTGATGCTGGACGCTTTGACGATCTCGCAGGTAAGACTTAGGCGATAGTCCATGATAGTAGACGTTTTTTCGGAAAAAAAATCAACTGAGCTGGACTTTGACATGAAGTTATTTTATGGTCTTCTAAGTGAGATGTCAAAAGTTTTATCTCCACCTTAAGTACCCTTTGGTAAGCCCGCTTAGGCACTAGCGTATACGCAACACATCACATTATCTGTTTTTTTCTTTATTATGTGCAAGGTCTAGGCATGAAAAGTACCAGGTACCTTAAATGCTTAAATACTTAGAATATTTCGGCGACTGAGGTGTCCCAACCCTAGCAAGGAATCTTTTATGTTATATATGGCAGTAACATGGAGCCCACGGCTTTACATCACTTTCGAATGTTGTCAATCTGTAGAGGCTTACGTAAGCATTCTTTTCTTTTTAAAAAGCTCACCGGCACTGGGAATCGAACTCTTGATTCCTAGATCAGTAGCCAGAATACTTAACCTCTAAGCTACCAAACCCGGCTATACTATTCTCTTCTTCTTTACATTGAGCAGAGTCAAACAAAATATAAGAAAACATAAGAATACCAAAGATTTATGAATTAAACGCTACATGAAGCTATTAGCCTTTTAAATAAATGTTGCCAAAAATTAACATCAACTTACGTAATACTTACAATCAGAAAGCACCTGCTTAACTAAACGCACACATGAGTTTTTAAATCTTTCACTACCCATTCCCATTTTGAGGAAGAGGGCGTGTCGCACCCACTGCGCGTTTCACAGTAACCGTTTCGGTTTTCGCAAACACAACTCACTCTATGCCATCGTTACCAGGGGGAAGTTAAATTATGCGGTCAAAATGTCACTGATGATGTTCTTAACAGTCTAGCTGGGAAATACATACCCACACAGGGCTGATAGCGAATATTTGTTGTAGCTGAGGGAGGTGTTTCGTTTTCCGTTTTCTCCAAAATTCTTGTTGCTTGCAACAATTGCCACCGAGAAATTTATTCTCTTTGATATGTGTATAATTTGCTTTGGACAATGCAATCGTACTTCGGCAAATTAAGAAATGGTCTGACGTTAACCGTGCGAGGTTGCGATTTAAAATTCAAACAAGATCCTGTTTGTAAAAATAGCATTAAAAATTCTTTGTAAGAAGAACTAACATCTACAATAACGCATTATAAATGAGCTATAGTCGATTTTACGATAGCTTCCTAAAAACCTCCAAAATTAGGTGATCTTGCAGATGAAAAATGCCAAATTATGTGTTCCTTTTGCACACTCTATTCCATATTTAATAAATTTTTCGCTATAACATTTGACATCTGATTATTTGCTTTAAGAATACTTAATCCATTGTCTGAATGAACGCATGAAGACTTTCTCCTGCGGAATATACATTTCTTAATATTTATTTACCAAAAAGATCTCGGTTGTAGGATCGCTGGTTACATTAATATAGCAATATTTGGAAAGCAGACAAAGACGCAGATATAAACTTCTTTCAATATGACGTATGTCTCACTTGTTTAATTTTATTGTAAAATGGCTCAGCAAAATCTGCAACACAGATTTTTAATGGTCAGTTGAATTAATTATATTTTGTGGAAAATCATCCATTAGTGGAATAAATGCCATTGAATACACCTTTCTATACTTTTTGAAGTGAGTAATAATTTTCTTTCTAATATCTTTTGTTCCTATGGACACAAGCCAGTATTCTTCTCTTATTATACATAATAAAGTTTGCGAACCAAAATTTACAGCATTCAGTGTGCGCTTGTTCAAAAATGAAATTTTTAAATTTATGTATCTGTAGTAACATAATCGTATGCTTTGTTTCAAACGTTTGGATGTTTACTTTTTTTACGTACACGTATTATTTCATTTTTATTTAAAACAGATTTAAGTTGTTATTTTACTTGCTTTTTCAAATTCGTTTTTCTTATATTTTTTTATTCGCTTTTAAATTCTGCCATTTGCATTAATTTATATAGTTATTCTAAGAAATTACGCAAACCGGATTTTCTGTTTTCTTCAGCAACTACGCAATTTTTATAAAATGCAACACAAATAATCGAATACTGCTTACAATTTGTCTAATGGCGAAGATTTTTGAAATATTTTGAATGAATTTTCTATTAATGTTGTTGCACTAACAGTTTGCGTTTAAATGTTAAATTCAGGAACTTCTCATGTCCGCTTAAAGAAAGTTTCTTCAGACCATTCTGCTTTTTCTTCGTAAAGTAAAGCGTAGCATCCAAGGTTTTATTCGAACTCGAGCTTGTTCCGGGAACATCCGTTTTCGTGTCTTTTGATCAAAAAATTGGTTTTCGAAGTGATGCCTATCTTTCAGCCTGTGGGTCTGTGAGCCTGTTATTCTGTATAAGAATGTACGTATATCTTTATTAGTTTATTTTAAATATAGATTAGAAGATTTTAGGGATTTTTGGTTAAAATAGAACAATTGGAAGTGTCACTCTAATTTTATGTTGTCTCTTTTTTTTTGGAAAATTGTCTGATAAAATTTAAAGATAATATATTATCCAATCATCTACAATTTTCATTCCAAATGTTTTTTGTTAGAAATACAGTTACTGGAAGTATGGCAAATCTTTCAAACGCTATCAAACTTTATGCACACACATTTATCGATAGCGACTTTTGTCATGTAAGTTTGAAGGCTAATTATATGTATGCCAAAATTCAGCTTTTTTGTTTTTTTCTGAAATAACCTTTTTTTCGATTGATGTTATTGGACTATATGTAATCCTATAAGATACAATAAAATATTTTGTAGCTGCATGGAGAAAAAAATTTGAAAGCCACAGGCAATGGTTTTTGGAAGATGATAAATATCGAGCAAATGAGAAGCTTCGCGTGGGGACACCTACAACCAAGTTTGAATTATTTGGTACAGATGGGAGCTTCAGAAAACTTAATATAGACTAGGAGATGTAAATACTGATAGGTTACCTAAATGTTAATAAAGAGACTTATATAAATATAGTTTACCAATTCGTTAATAACAAGTTGAGTTGTTGGGAAATAATTTGTTATATTGCTTTTATTAGATTTTGCAAATTTGTACCACATTTGTTCAGACAGCCATATCACACTTTCAACTGTAATATCTATCAGTAACACATAGGCAACCTAATGTACACCCCAGTCTTATCATTAGCACAGAACCATTTTAGTTTATGCCTCTTACGCAGTCGCGTAACATACTGCCGTTATTTTATTTCAGAAACGTAACCCGGCTTCTTTGCTACAACAATATCAAGTACGCAAATGTTCAATCGTTCAAAGAATTTTCCTGCGTTTAACCTACATACATATAAGCTAATAAAATGCCTTTAGTGTTGAAATATAAAGAATGCCATGGTCTTATTCCCAGAGCACTTCTGTTTAGTTATGCCAATTGAACGGTAAATTATTAAATTAAACTACAAAAAACATTAATATTTAGTATTGCCCAATCCAAAGCACTTCTAGAGTAAAACACGGATTTATATGCCATAATAATCATAATATGGGTTTTTACCTGAACATGCACAGCTAGTAAATGGAACGATGTGAGTTTAAGATGTCACGCTTCAAAAGTGGTACTTACAGATTGTTATTCATTTTATGCGATTACCTTATTAATGTCAACGAATTATCGTTTAAACCTATAATGATATGACATTTTAAAGTTGTGCAAACAGATTTAAGACATGTTAAATCTAGTAACGAGTTGGAACACGTTATGATTGATACTGAGGCAGAATATGTGTTATTAATATTGGCATCGAAAAAGACACCTTGTTTGAGCTATATGATATTTAATAAAATGATAACTCAGAAATAATGTATCTACACATATCAAACAATTAAAGATGATTTTACTAAGAGATAAGTTTAAGTAAAAATAATAATACAATTAACTTCTGGAACACCATCAGAAAAGTTTTGTGGTGTGTCCTAAATTTTGTATAATAGGTGCTAATTTATAAACGAAATAAAACCCTTAATTATTGCTTTATTGTGTTGAGCAATATTGGTGTACCCTTGATTTGAGTGCTGATGGTTGTAATTTTCGAGTTGTTTGGGGCACTGTCCGAATTGGAGGCTTCGGTGAGAAGCTGCTGAAGATTGTTAGCTGTAGAAGAGCGTACTTGGGGTCGATATGAGTTGGTTTGGAGTGTCCTGCAGCTACTAGATGATACTTTATTGCTACCTTAGGAGCTTGGCGACGTTGGAGGAGGTGGTAAGAAGTTGATTGTACTAGAAGGAAAGTTGGATTAGCGACGGGAGCCCTGGTGTGGCTTGCTTCGCTTGGAGTCAAATATCCTGCTGGCCTTACCACAACGAGGTGAACCATGTAGCTAGAATTGGAAACTAAATTTGTTGAGAAATCTAGAAGGTTAACTTTAATCACATGCTTATTAAATAATGATAATGCTTTCTTACATGCATATGAAATATTCAGTCCGATTATGTTTATATCAAAAATTTTATCAAGTCTTTTGTAATAGCAAAGACATATTAGTTGGTTTGCATTTCATCTAATACTAATTAGGAAAGTTGCCATAGTGCCAATTTTTGTAAAGACCCAACCTGTAATAAAGGTTTTCATGTTCTCACAGCTAGTCATTCTAATAATAAATTTACGATTTATAAAATATTTATAAAAAAGCATAATATCTGGATGATTACTTAATAAATTCAAATAGCAGGGTTTTTAGATAACTAATAATATTACACCCGCATTTCAATTTTATTATTTGATATGTTTTGGCCATAAAAATTTAATTAATACCAATTAATAACGATAGCACATATAACACATACTGCTACGTAAGTGCTTCATAGGCAAAGAAAATCTCTGTAGCGATTGCATATCATAGCATGTTAAAGATCCCTGCGACGACTTATGCTGAAACTAAACGGACTACTAGGGAAAGCGGTCGGACTGCATTCACAGAAAGAAGTTTAAATGAAATCATTTAATTTTAGGGAAAAATTCTTGAATTAACGTAACTTAAATGTATTTCATTGTTTTTATAACATAACCAGACTTAAATCCTGGGGTTCTCCTGCGGCTTCCACACGGTCCTGAGAATATCAGAATATTCGTTGTTGTCGATATAAGCAGAGTAGCCAGCGCCGATCTTAAAGCAGCTCCGATACCAATATGGCTGGCTTTTACTCTGTAAAGAAATTACCGTTGCGGATTATACTGAATTGTAGGGGTCATAGGGCATTGCTTATTATTGTGATCACGTGACTGATAGCGTACTGGCTTACATAAATTTAAATGTTTCCTTAACCTTACGCGTATTTGAAGAAGCAATTGCTAGGTCGGAGAGTGCTGGATTTGGTCGCACTCAATTCTTCGGGGCTTTTGAATTCACTCGAGTCCGGGCTCCAGTGCAAGCAGAGAATTTTTGCAGGTTTGCTTAAGATGATTTCTACATACAGGAGGCTTGGGGGAAAGTTATATCGTAGTCGCTTGACCGGCGGTCTGAGAGGATATTTACACAGATTTAGGAACTATTATTATCTACAACGGAAAGCTTGTTGCAATCGCTCGACCAGTCATAAAGCGGGATCGGAGAATTTCGGGAAAGGGTACAGCACGCGCTGACAATTTTTTCAGCGTGTTTGGAGTGGGTCCTCCTCGGTGGGATTGTTCCGGACAAGGAGAAAGTTTCGACTAGGTAGGTTACCGGGCTGGGGTTTTCTGTTTTCATGAGCATCGAGCGGAGCTGCAAGTCTTTGCTGGGTAATTCGGAACTCAAACTCTCAATTTCTGGCGGAGTGTTCGTTTTTTATACGATCCTGGACCTTCTTCTACCGAGGAAACTTCCTGGAGGAAGAGCAATAGGAAAAAGTGTGACAAGTAATCTGTACATTATTTTAGAGCAAACTTGTGTGGAAGTTATTTGTAGCGAAATAAAAAACTGTATCCATTTGTGCCAGCATTTATCATTTTACATTTCGGAAAACCGAAAATTTAAAGAAATAAAATTGCCATTTTTAGACAAATTATTGAAGCATCTCAAAGCATCAACAAATTAGTTTGCATCTATCAAATGTAGCTACAACCATGGCACTTATTGCACCTGATCTGCTTCCAGCATACCACCACTTCACAATTTGCACTGATTTTTGAAAAAATTATAATTCTAGTTTATTTCATTATTAGGTTTTCTGACGTAAAATGAGAAAAATGATGGCATAAATGGATGCAGAATTGTTTGCTCTACAAAAAAACCTATTTACAAGTTTGCTCTAAAATAATTAGGGACGCAAATGTTTTCATATGAAAAAATTACCATTGAAATCTCTATGGTGCGTAAAGCATTTCTACAACCTGTATGTATAGCGCCGAGCATAGCGTCATCCCAGAGTCATGTCAAGCACAAGGAGCTGATGCCTGATCATGTAGTTTGCATTGTTTATCAAGGAAATTGATGGTATTACAAAATTACAACCAACATTTTATATAAATGCTATATACGAGTTATTATTATGTAACGACAGTTTTTGTTATAGGTATACGCTATTGATATTTTAAGTTTATTTTCTCTTCGGGAACCCCCATTAGAGGTATATTATGTTGTTATATTAGCACAGTTTGATATTAAATATATTCTGTTTAGGTGTTTATATTGAGAACATTATATCTGGAGCATTATTATTGTTTTCTTTGATCACTGGTTATATTTGGTAGTGCTTTTTTCAAATTTAATTTAATTCGTTGTTTGTACTAATAGGTGATTCTGCTTTGAAATTTATTCTAATTTTATATGTTGAATTGTTGAGTCCAACGGGCTGGATGCTATAATTGGGCCAGGAATTCTTATATGAATAATATTTTTGTCATTATTTAGTGTATTTAGTCAAGTATAACTTGACTCTTATTTTAATTCTTTTTATTTTAGGAAACTCCAATTTAGTGTGAAAATAGATGTTTCAGTTTGTACATATTAATAAATGTTTGCTGATGCCTAAATTTAAACGCCAAACAAAGTCTCAAATATTAAGCATTGTGATGTAATTGCTACTAGTGAGACCTGGTTAAATTCCAATAGTTCTGATGAAAATTTAAATATATTTCATTATAAATTCTTTCGTAAAGATAGGCAAAAGGGGGTGCTAGAGTAGCTTTATATATAATAAAACAATTCAATGCGGTTGTATTATTACTCCCAATGAGGTTAAGCAATTATGGGACAACGTTAATATCGACAGAAAACAATATGCAGTTGGAATGATGCATTTATAAATATGCGAGATAGTTTGCTGTGGTGATCTGAATTTTAATGTCGGCAGGACTTACAATTTAGTATCATCTACATACAAGACATTAATTACCAACATATTTAGAAAAAACATTAAAAAGAACTATTATTTATAATGCAGTCATAGCATATAATTTATACAGTAGGTCTCTATGCTCCATTTACAATTCGGCCAATATTTGGGTGCTTCGGATATGCATTGGTATGCACTGTACATATTTTATATATTTGCACATCCCACGTTATTCCTCTTTTTTGTCTTGATATTCTGCTAGGTTAAGTTAGGTTAAGAGGAGGAGCAACATTTGTTGAACTTCGCCTTTTTTGTAACCGAGAAGGTAAAGCCATTATTATTATTATTATATTCAAATCAATTCCATCAACTCGTGCGACTTTCACTCTGATGATGCAAGCTGCAAGGTCTTGCGAAACGTTAGTGAATATGGATGCACAAACTGCAAAACGGCCAAATCTGCCTAAGTATCCTCGTTCTCAAGATAGGTACCCAAACAACACGAGCCACCAGAGAGCATGGCCATCGCACGGGTTTTTGCTCGACTTCACAAGGTGCAAGGCACATTAAGCCAGAGAATGCTGGGTGTTCTTCTACAAATACTACGCGGTCTAAGCCGAAATTCTATGCTAAGGAGAATAATGTTTCTGTGTTGTTTATAAGACCTTTTTTGCGGAAAGCGGAACTTCTTCGACAAGTAAGTCATGTTTTTCCTATTTACGGTGCTGGTAACAAGTCAAGGTTCCCATTTTCTCTCAGTAAGGGCGATCCCCGCAGAAGCTGCAGCTTGCTACGGAATCGCTCTTCTTCAAGTGTCTGGTACAGATTGGGGATTTAAGCTGAAACACTAGGTACCTTTACTAGGCAGCAGAGACGGCAAGTTCGTCCTAAAGAGCTGTAGTGACGTGGAGATTCGGGTTGTGCCACCACGTGTCTGCCCATTGCAAGAGACGGTAGAGCCGCTACAGGTGGGACTGAGTGAATTGGTAGATGCTACAGGAAGGCTCACCTCCGATAGCAACTGGGTGTGCTGGTAGGAGCTACAGAATAACTTGTTACGGTATCACACTAGTTTTACGACACTCACGGATGAGTGAGTGCCGAATACAAACAAGTCCGGAAAACGTCCACACTTACCCTGAAAATCGCTACAAAACAGGCTGAAGGCCGCGGCTCAAATACGCTCAGGGAAATGGGCGTGGTCCTAAAACGGTACACCACAGGGCAAGCGGGTCGGTATGTATAGGGTGTTGGAAAGGAAAAGGGCGCCAGAAGGTCCAATCAGGGGGAACCCACGTTTAACCGAACCTTGAAGGTCAAGCGGGGTGTAATACGAGAACTTAGCCTCACGAACCTCGCCGCTGCAGCGGCAAGCGTCGTCACACTTACATGTGACGCTCCAACGCTCAGGCTTTGCCGTACATAAATCTTTACACAATAACCTTAACCTGAAAAGGCATGAGCAGATTCGTTGTAATTATAAGGCCTTAGTTAAAATACCTGTCTATTGGTCCGACGCATGTAAACTGGGTGATACACAGGACTACAAAGATTAAACTACACCTAAATCTAGAGCCCCAGCTGGAAGGCTCTTTATCTCTAATTATATATTCATAAGTGGTCATAGTACCTTTTAAATACACAACAGGCCGTGGTAGGCCAGCTACGTAAATCTAATTATTCAACAGGTCTTTATCAGCCAGGTACGTGAATTTAATTATCCAACAGGTCTTGATTGGACAGTTACTTGAATCTAATTATCCAACAGGCTTTGATCAGCCAGTTACGTGAATCTAATTATCTAACAGGCCTTGATCGGCCAATTGCGTCAATCTAATTATCCAACAGGCCTTTATCGGCCAGTTACGTGAATCTAATTATCCAACAAGCCTTGATCGGCCAGTTACGTGAATCTAATTATCCAACAAGCCTTGATCGGCCAGTTACGTGAATCTCTAATCGACAAAGGCTAAGCCGCAAAGCGTTCGTGACAAAAATATTCAATTTAGGCCAGCACAAACAACAGGTGATAAGTTATAAAAGCTAGCGGCCAAAATACATTAAGTTAGCGACAAAAATATTCAAATTACATGCACGCATGCTACCTTTTGTTGGGAACCTGCCAAGCGTGGGCGAGACGGCAGCTAACGGCGTGCCTACTGCAACAGACGCAGGAACAGAGGCGTGGGAGTCGGGTCGTCACTTGCGAGACAAAAAAACGGCGAGGCCAAAGATTTGGGAATCTATACGAGTTTAATCCCCTTTTAGGGAAAAATTTGCCTAATCTCGGCCCTACGACCCTGATGCAAAGCTCACGGCCATCCGGGTACGCAAGCACCAACACACGCTCCACCAGCGAAACAGAAAGCCACCTCACGCTCTCACAGTCGGAATCGAAGTCCTCAAGAAGAAGAAGAAGCACAAAGAAACTCTGCTGGCTCAGCGCCAAAGGAATATCGGGCGTCTCCACGCCGAAGCGTGAAGACGACCACGAACGCGCTATGTCGACCTTACTTTCTGACGGCCCAGGCTGAACTGCCTCGAAGCGCTACAAACCACGTGAAGTTTACGCTCCAAACGACTGTCTTGCGCGTGCAGGTGTGACCAATCGGAGGCCAGAAATTTCGCCCGGTCAAAACAGAGCCGTCACGGTGCGACAGAAATCCACTGATGTTTCTAAAATTCCGGAAAGGTTTCTCACTCGCTTTTATGGATTGTGCTTGATGCTAAATGCGGCAGCATTATGCGATGAACTGTGATTACATTGGACTCGAAATACAGGCGAACTTGTCAACTTTGTACCAAAACTATACGAACTGGTTATGTAGCTTTAGGAATTACAGAAAAATTAAAATGGCCTGACAAGCTAATTAAAAATTGCACCTAATAGGTACTGCAGGTAGTCTTACCACCGATGATACTCGGTGAGCAGACAACTCATCACCGATTGTGGCTAAATGAGATGGTTAGAATCTAGGAATGTTTCTCAGGGGTAGGTCTAGGACCAGAACTCCCAGACTGGCGGCAAGACTGATGGGTGGCTATACCTAACAGAAAAAAACTGCTCTGGGTGACGGGTTCCGGGCTTAAGCTCCTCCTTCGAAATTAAAGTTGGTGGGTAGAAAGCTGGACTGAAGTGCCTTTACCAGGGCAAGCACTTGCAGTTATACTTTTCTGGCGAATTATCGGCTGGACTGCGTGATGGCGATTCGCGCGAGAGTTCGCCCACCGCTAAAGCTTAGCGTTTTTCGTAATTCGCCGTTCACAATAGATTCGAGAGCCGATTGGCATTAAATTTGCCTACGTGTAAATTCAAACGCAATTATTGTATTTACATTAAATGTATGCCAGCGCTATCATCACGTACTTACGACGTCGGCCTCTACATAGCCAGCTATGTCACTCTTCACAAATGAGCACGGTTCTCCGTGAGGATAATAGTTTCTACATCTTAGATCATCACCGGCTGGATACCGAAGAGGGATCAATACAGAAGATTATTGGAAAACTACCCCTGCACCTGGGTTTCAAAGATTTCCAAAAGACATTGAATACTGCTGAAATGTGGGCAGTAGTTAAATGCTTAAGGGAGAAAAATCCACAATTTATACAAATATGGCTAAAGGGATGTCACAAATAAAATACCCTTAACCAAAGGGGTGAAGCAAAGCGACATACTCTGAGCTAAATTGTTCTCGCTAGCATTGGAAAATGTAATTAAGGAACTTATCTGGGATCATGAAGCTCTCAATAGCGTCGGCATTTGGAAATGTGGGACATATCTATGTTGAAAAATTGAGATATACCCATTTAACTCAAACAAATGGCGATTGATGCCTGCATTCTGTCAATAATTACATGCGGTCTAATATAGAACTTACAATGTTACAAGCATGTATGGATTCGATTCAGGCATTACATAACAGCAAGGCGAAAGGAATTACTGGAGGTGTGCATCCAGCGGTGCTCTAGAATATGCTGGGGATAAAGATTTGGTTTTGTCCCATATAATAAAAAGGTCAGGGGTGCGTCTTTCTTTTCTTCCTTACGGTTTAGGCGTCGCCAGTTTTTCATGCTGAAACCAGGATTAGAATCTCCAACAAAGTCATGTCTCCGCATAGACCATTCCTGGCAACCAGGTGGGCGTCTTTTAGGAAGGACCTTTGCTTCGATATTTGTAAGATTCGCCCTCTTCCAAAGGTCCTCTAGAGTTTAGTAAAGACGTGGGTAAGGTATCTTCCGTTTATCTAATGCCTACAATTTGAGGCGCACCAATACTTCCAGATACTTTGGGCCTTAACTAATGATCTAATTTATTTTGGATTACGTCCCCTCTTGTCTCTGTTGTGATATGTAACCGACATTGTTAAACCTTTAGTAGTTTCTTTGTAAGATCAAGTCTACCCAGTTTGACTCCTAGGTTCCTTAGTCAACTGTTTAACTGCATAGGAAATAAAAATTCTTTTCTTTAATATTTGTTTCTTTCTTAAAATGGAGGTCTTCTTCTTACAAGCCTTGCTTTTAACCTTTCTTTTTTCGGATCTTCTTTCTTTGAGCTTTTTTTGTGTTCATACTGTTCCCAATAGTATGGACGAAGTAAAGATCATCACGCCAGGAGTCCCCTACAAATGCAGAAAGCGTTCATACAACGTGGTGAGCTTGATACCCCGAGAATAGTCACTAAGGACTAAGTCGCCCCTCAGCCAGCACTATATCATTGAGATTGGGAAACTTATTTACAGCTTTGCTTAGTCCACCCAGTCTGGATGGTTTCCAGGTCATTCTTGATTACCGAAGGGTCGTTGCGCCGTAAGGCGCTTACGGTATGCGAAGCAGATCCTATTGTTGATATTGTTGTGTTGCCTAATGCAATTTACACGGTCTTACTACAGAGTCTGAATTGCCATTATTAGACTGTTTACTACTTTTGTTTTTGTTAAAAGCCCCCAATTATTTAAATAGAAGCAAATTTGGTGCTAGCTTCATCTCGGTCAGTATGGAAAGGAGAAATAGATCTACTCCGCGCTTATAGGGGCCTCATGTTGACTATATCGAATTCAATATGATATTATATTTTATAGATTTTATTAATAGCTTTTAGTCATCCATGCCGAATTTCATCTTACATTGCTTTGTGCAAACAGATTAACCTTATTATCATGACTATTCGAAAATAACTGCCTTGTTCCATAAAGACTTTCTTTAGCTATCACACTAATAAAGGTAAATATAAAAACAATCTGAATAAAATTATTGATCTATATTTATTGTTAGGAAATAACTATGGATATTCACATAGAACTGCTACAATAAATTTCCATGCGCTGACTTTATATATGTATGTCTTGGATTCCAAACACATACCTGCAGGGTATTCGTTCTGTACCTGTGCTGAACTAGTAAGTAAATACTGCCGATCTAAGCTCTATCGGTTTCAAAGGGAAACCGACTAAACACCAAACAAAAATACTGCTACGAGGATAATTCTGTAGAATCAGATCCATTTTGCCAGTAAGTGAACAATTATTTCTGTTACGTAAACGATCTCACAATAAGATTAAAAGCGGAGTACAATGCACAGGATAGAATGAGAAAAATCAATAACATTTTTCAAAAGAATAAAAATAGAACAACGTTAGGAAGAATCAAATAAATCCTGCATTTAAAATGTTTCCTGTTTTATATTGCATATTGCAATGATGCACCGTTTGCAATGTAACAAACAAGGGGTAATAAATTGGAAATACATAAAAGCATTCCAAAATTAAGTGTAATTACATGCTTTTGAACGTGTTCAGTATAAGCAAACTGTTACATTAAAAATGTATACCGATGTTGCAAGTAATAAGACTCTTCATGTCAGATTTTGTGAAAAACAGATAAATCATTTCTCTTGCTTTAAAAATATCTGTAATATTATGGTATTCTTTTCGCTATGTGCAAAAACAATTAATAAATAAAGAACGTGATCTACCTTCTGTATTACTGAAAACATATGTAAATGCATGTTTATGTAAGCTGCACTGTATTTATATAATAAGGATTGATAGTAACAGTTGCAAAATTTTGTGGATTTGATCGATGGAAATGAGGGCACTTTAAGTGCCCGTGAGTGGAGAGTGTTACCTATGTATATTTTGGTTAATTTTGAGGAACTTTAGGAATTATAACTTGGTACAGCATTCTTAATGGCGAAGGATCCCCTCGGTTTTTCGAGAATCTTGACACATTGTCTTTTAGTGTTCATGGAAAGCGGATCCTGGACGAAGCCTTGAGGGATAAAAATATCTTCTCTAATAAACCGTAGCCATTTTTGTTGGGGTGTCACTATTATGATGCATCTACGTTAATCTAGAGGTGGGTCTTCACCTATATTATCGACTTGCAGATCTTCCTCGAGATGATCACGGCGTCGCGGTTCGACCAGCAGCATTTTGAATAACGCAAGATCAACTTTTTGTGTTTTACTACCTTATCACCGTATCGGGTGTGTGCTATCCGTACTATCAGGCGTTAGCAATATAGGGAAGACCCTCGCGGTGGGCGTTCGGTTAATTTTAAAATAACAAGGTTTCAGCATTAGCTCGTTAAACATTGACAATATTTTAAGCGTCATATTTATAATTCACTTGTTTATAGTCAACGACTTGAAATTGGATTAATAGATTAATCAATTTTGAATGTGACTCATAATATTAGCTTGTCAGTTTAAGTAATTTTGGATTTAATTCAACTTTAACAATGGTTTGTTAAGGTAGCATACGAAACTAATTTGATCTTGCGGCCCTGGAGTTGAACAAAGACAATTGGCTTTTTACGAGGAATTGATCTTGTGTGCTCATAATGCGCTTTGCTATGCAAAGGTCTTTGTGATAAGCGTATAGTATTGCATGCGATCTACTGACACCTGCATGTGTCTTTAGAGGTTATGTTTGTGTAAGATAGATGCCTTGAACGGTAAGTGGAGGTCTTTAGACTGCTGGTTGTATTAAATTTATTGTTGTCTCTATAAGGCAACTGGTGCTCACGTTGTTTTTATTTAGTAAACCTTCCAAAAGCTGTATAGGAGAAGACAAAATCAGCGTTAAAAATACTGTACGATAAATTTTCAAACCCCTGCTGGTGAGGTTCGTCATATCAAATATGTTAGCGAGTCTTCTTCATTTGGCTGTAACCCTTTTCTTAATATCTGTATCACCCCCCCCCCCTTTTGCAACCAGAACCACACATTTTCCGAACCCTGTCGAAATCGTGTACAGGTGGCCAACAGAAGATTCTTGACTTTCACATTCATATAAATAATGCTCATATTCGAACCTAGTGTGGTCACGATAATATGAAAGTTTGAACATTAATAAGGTGAGACGGATTTCACCACTATTGACATCTGTATAAAAGTTGCTGCAAATTTCGCAGTCCTTTGGATGAGTTCGAAAAGGATTCTGACCTTCTGGCACAAATTGTGACGAGCATCACTGGGGCACTGAAACAAAAACTGTATTTAAGCATGGGTTGATAAAGGTTCACCACCTTCAAAAAAGCACTCACATAACCATCTGCGCTGAAATAAATTCAAAACAGTATTCTGTGCATGAGGAGTATTTCCTCATCGAATACAGATATAAAGAGGGACCTCAATAAATGCAGACACCTACAAGAACACAATAAACATTATCACAAGGCAATTGATAAGAAAAGAACCAAGTTATACCTACATTCGAGAAGTGCATATATTGCAGGGCAGTGTAGCTGTACATAAGGCTACCAAAATCAAACCAGTTTTGCAAGAATTACGTTACGATCGAACCTGGTGCTATCCTATTTTCATCTTTTTACTTTACTAAAGAAACACCTTTGAAGGCGTCGTTTTGACACTGATGACAGCTTAACAGCAATAATTGATCACTTTTTTGAAAAATCTTTTTTTCCCAACTGAGTTCTCTAAGGAAAAAATGGAACAAGTACATTTCTGTGAGGCGGGATTATATTCAAAAATAAAATTATTAAAAAATCACACTATGGGTGCGTGAGTGCGCGAATGGTTTGAGTCCCGAACAAAAACACTTGTAAGCCGGTGGAAACGTTTATTGTAATGCGAGATGCTAAGAATTCGTACTCACCGAGGCTTGGGCTATAACTGATCTGAGCTTATGTCAATTCTGTTACTTATAGCTAAAGGCGAAGAATTCGCAGTCCCGTTATGTCAGGGCGTTCAAGCCGTCAAAATTGCCCTTAGGCGAAAAGTCCAACGGTAAGTTTTACAGTTAGGAATGCTACATGGCTGCAAACCTGTTGTCGAGGGTGGTCAACTTCTGTGAATTCTACCAAAGAAATTTCCGTATCTGTTATCGCCACACATAAGTTTGTTTGTTTCATAGCTAGGTAGATTTTCTTCTAGTGACTCTCGTACCTTGACACCATAACTTCCAGTTATCATAAAAATTGGCGGGCCAACTTATTGGGTTGCACAGACTAATTTACTGGCATTTACAGCATTTACAGGTAATATACCCCAGAGGTCTGTCACGGCTCATCTCTATCTAACACAAATTGTAGTATGACATAATCTGCAAATAAATACTTTGGTTCTATGTAGTAGTAGTAAATATTTATGTTATTTCTAGCTATCTATCTATTTAATTGAATATTGTTCTTCTTCCCCAATTATGCATGTTAAACCATTTTTCATATCATTGTATCGACATTCTCGTTCCATTACCTTGCCCATCGGGCTATAGCTTCTGGTTTGCATACTTTTGGAATTAGTGTAGACTATAGAGGTTACTCTATTTAATTGTATTTTAGCAACTATTTTCGGTAAAATAGTAATTTAGCTTTTAAAAATTCTTACGATACTTTCTGTTTTCATGTTGATATTCTACCATACTACCTATATCTTCGAGGCCTCCAGATATTGCTATACTTTTGTCATCTATTGCAATACTTCTTCTCTAGGTACGATTAGGTTGATGTTTCCTTTGCGAGATATTGAAACGCCATACCTTGTGGACGCGCTGGTCATGAATATATAATATACATCGTTGCAGTTTTCTTAATATGATGATTTGTTTATCTTTGTTTTAATGGTCTTCCCATTTTATTTCTTTTCTTAATCATGATTATGCCCATTATTACATTAAGTAAGAGGCTTAGATTACCTTCCCATGGTATTCCTGACGAAACTTGTGTATTTTCTCTTAATTCACCTTCTAACATTATTCTTGCTATATTGTCATTGTAAACATGTGTAGTAGATGTAATATTATAAGAGTAATGAATTCCTTCTTCATTATGTTGATCTATAGCTTTACGCGATCCTTGCATATAAAATGTGATTTGCTTTAATATAAATACTTCAGGAAGTAGTCATATTTTCTGTAGTAATGCGATAAGTAATTTGAATTTCAAGGTTATACTCGTATAGGGAAAATTTTATGCTTAGTGGCAAATACTGGCAGTTTTCACTACAGGGCGCTTTTTATACGGTTCAACGTAACATTATATATTTTTAAGAAGTTTCGTTTATTTTAAATGTTTACACCACTAGTTAAATAATCCATTTGGATAGCTGCTCTAGAGCTTCCAGTTTTGCTTGAGATACTTGAGGGGTTTCATCGTACTGTTCTTCTCCTAATTCCAGGCAGTGTGTAGCGTCTGTAAAATAAATAATCAGCATCGCACTAATGTTGCTTTAACAGAAGCAAGAACCTTCAATGTACACCACAGGAGTTTCATCATTTAAATCGTCTAAGATGGAACCGCCTCGCCAAGGGTCATGAGTTCCCTGGATAGATAGAACTTTTGTAACAGCTGGAGTATTGGACCCATAGAACATGGTTGTCCTTTTAGTACGCTCGTTCACAAATTCAGGACTCATTCTAAAATAAAACGTTAACTATTAATTACAGTTTTTAAAAACGTATTAAGAGGAGACTTACAACGGTCCGAATTCTTTAGTGCATAATCGATTTAACTGTCTTGAAAGTGTCATTAAATTTCCATACTTGCTTTCGGTTGTCGTCTGAATGTTTCCCATAAACGTACATACCAAGAACCACCACTCTCTATCTGTAAACAGGGTTGCGTAAATCTGAGCAGTAGACTGTGGCAGCCTTCTGTATAATTACTTATATTCTCATCTTTGCAGACTCTATTTGGGTTCATCATCGCATAAGCCGTTTGGTGTAGTCGGGTGAGTGGAGAACCGGTTGTGTTCGTCTCCAGAAAATGACACAACTGCAACGCGTGATAAACAGGAGCAATTTGGAAATTAAAAGCATGCGTTAACTTCTGCGTCAATGTGTAACGATCATCTGGCGTAAAACATAATATCTTTCTAAAAAGTGTGCATTAACCAGACGTTTGTAAATAAGTTCAAATTAGTTCAAGACGACTTTAACTTACGTCCAATCCTCTTCAAGTTTGGCAGATCCTTCTTCAGATTTGGATAGTTGGTCTGCTTCGACAAGTGCAGAAAGAATGATTTCAAGACACATTGGACTAGTCCCCTGATATACTTTTTCCACAGTCATATAGTAATCTAAAATATACACAGTAGCTTTATCGCTGGTAGACAGCGACAACTATAATGATATTTCGTTTTCTATAGTTTTAGATATGGAAAATCATTGACAATGACGATTAGATGTATCGAATCAATGGGCTAATATGGAGACGAATGATAACAATACTCTAGCTGCTAAACAGAACCAACACCTTTAAATTCTGTAAAAATGCATAAGGTGAAAGGTTGTAAAAGCCATTGAAAGTCTTATTCAACTAACGCTTATCACTTGTCAGCTGTTAAATTTTCCTTTTAGTGGCATGGTTTCTTCGAGTCTTCATTGGAGCCTTTAATTTAGATTTCTTGATAATCTATCTAAATACTGGCATCCTTGACTAAGTTTATTGTTCGGTTATGCAAAGATACTTTGTGTATCACTGTCTCTTTTAATACTCCATTAAACCTATAATATCGGACATCAATTCCGTATGAGGTAATAGTCTTAATTCCCTGTTGTAGATCACCTCAGTAGAGTTTACTACTCATATTGTTTTACAAAATTATTGTCAATTTACCGAATTTCCTATTTACGTGTCTTTTTATTTCATATTCAAATACTTTGGTCAATACTTGTCATGTTAATTTAACTGTGGTTTTCTTTCTATTGTACATGCGATTTGTGTGTTTATCTTTTACAGTTGTAAAAGGAGTTTGGCGAGTTGTTCAAGTGGATTTTAAAAAGGTAGGCCCGTTGTTCCTAAACCGGCTCGTTAAAAATTTAAAAAAAGTGAAAGAATTTATTATTAATGTTTTACAAGATAATGGCTATCCAGAGACTCTTGTTCGGAACATTTTTAATACACGAAAGAATGCCACACACATACAAAGAAATGACACTCAAAAGTATAATACTCTAACTATACCTTATATTCCAGGCAAATCTGACAAATTAGACGAATTGGAAATAGATTTAATGTTAGGACGGTATTCAAAACGATGAATACCTTGCGGTCAGTTCTTACAAAAACTAAACCGTTCAATGAAGAACAACATTCGAAGAATTGTATATGTAGTATTCCCTGTGAATGCGGGAAATATTATATCGGTGAAACATCTAGACCTTTAGCAGTTAGAGTTAAAGAACATAAAAATATGATGAAAACCTATCAATTCAATAAGTCTAAGCTGGCAGAACATGCTTGGGATAACAACCACAAAATAAACTGGCATAACACAAAGATCTTGTCTAAAGAATCGATGTCAACTAGACGTAAAATTAAGGAGACGGCTTACTTAACGAAGAAAAATGCGTGTCGTCTTTCTCAATATTTTTTGACAATAGTTAGCTATCGATTCTTAATGATCAGATCAAGTAGGTGTAGTTAATCAACAAACATCAGTGTCAAACAATTCATTGGAGGTTGGTGGTTTTTTCAATCTCCGTGAAAAAAGCTAAGTTTCTTGTTTGTTCAATTGTTATTCGTTGATAACGAGTGCAGATTGTCCCTCGAAACGTTCGTTATTTAAGTTATTTAATAATATTAATTTGCAGAGTGGCGAAATTCCCAAAAATGAATATGAATTATAGATTCACGCCACAAAGAAGTTTCAGAGATTCTTAGCTTAACTATGTTAGGTACTCTTCTTCAAGTCTTTTATGTATTGAATTTTAAGTAACCGAGCCCGACTGTGCGTACATAGAGTGACGTCATTTAGACTATGAGTAAGCTGAAAACCTGTCTGTACCGCTGATTTCATTGTGAGAAGGCCAAGTGACAGTTGATTATTAAAATTACTCCGATATGCGTTTTTATTGTGTACTTTCTTGTGTTTTGTAGGAAATTTTGCAGGAGATTCTAATGTAATTAAACCCGGGCTTATCAAGTACATCGAAAAGTACGTTTCTAATTCGAGAGGCACCTGCAAAGCAGCTTTTTTAAGCGATTTTTCCAGTTTGTTGTTTGACATACCATCATCAAATAGCGTACCCCCTCTTTAAGATTCCTTTAAAGAACCCACAATTCCGTCGTTAATGAAAGTCATTCCCACTGCAGTAAGCTGAAGCAAAAATTTCTTAAAGAAAAGTTCACTTTGAGTGGGTTTCCACATCGCATAGTCATATCCTTTTCATTGTGGCTAGTGTGGTAAAAATTGTTTAACCCTGTAATGCCTTCAAATGCTTGAAGTAATAGAAGAAAATTTGGAAATACAGAACGCTCTGTTGTGGCTTCCTTAGATCTGGTTCAGGCATACGATCGAGTTTGAATAAATGGATTACGCATAAAAATGCAGATTTTGGATATAACACTATATTTTCAAAATAGCATGTTGAGCTACTTTATGTGTTAGTTAGTTTCGATTGCCACAACCCGCATTCAATTTATTTTATTATTTACTACTTAGAATTTCAATACGCAATAAAAATGAAAGATATTACCTGAATTGTCTGTGCTTGTCCTAACAACTCCCCCACAATTATAAGCCATACTCATTATATGGGGATACTTCAAACGTGCCCAAATTGCCAACGCTCCAGCATAAGACCCACCAAGTAATACTACCTGCATCGCAAGAATTAGTTTGAGTTACCTAGCTGTATAACTAACGATCACCTGACTATTTTTCAATCCATCGACCGTTTCCTTTATGTAGCTTGTGGAGTATGCTAGATCCGCTATGGAGAAGGCTGGTGTATTGTATTTAAAATCTTCGGTTGATACGGGTCTGCATAGAAAAATTTGTTTCTGTTACTAATTAAAGAACAAAGCTGATTTGGAGAAATAAGAAGATGCTATTACTTTGTTGTTTAATTTAAAAAAAAACAGTATTCTAGTAACGTCAAATTTCTTCCAGATAAAGAATTTCTACGATGAGAATTGTCTAATCTGCACAGCCATGGATTAAGAAATAGTACTATTGCATTATTCAATACCTCTTGATGAGTACCAATACATTTCAACCAAACTGTGATGTGCTTACTTGGGAAATGGGAGGCTTTTCCCAAAATAACGATGCTCAGGATAAAACAGGTAACCATCGTGTCTTTTTGCTAATTCGAACGCCAAACCTCCCATAACACCATAATCCGCAATTTCCCACTCGCCGCCAATGTATACAATCACAGGGCCTCCTTTTTTATAGAATTGATCGTTTGTCAGGTATCGCTACAAAACAGAGGAATACAGAAAATTTATTGTCAGCGGTAGTGCTTAATGTTTATTGTTCTTGAAAGTCTTTGATTTAAACGGGGTTTAAAGTTAGATGTTGAGAACCTAATTTCAGTAATGTTTCATTAAAAAAAATACCGCATTGTATGTACGGTTGTCCAAAACATCAAACGGATTCAAAGGTAATTCGATCCAGTTCCATGTCGGTTCT
Source organism: Agriotes lineatus (assembly GCA_940337035.1). Taxonomy (NCBI): domain Eukaryota; kingdom Metazoa; phylum Arthropoda; class Insecta; order Coleoptera; family Elateridae; genus Agriotes; species Agriotes lineatus. The sequence goes on along the minus strand of CALNHX010003761.1, from coordinate 27,569 downwards.
ATAGACTCATCATTCTTTCGTTTTCTTTCGTCGGATGTACTCCATTGCTAAAACAACTATATTAATATAAACATTTGCGGTAATACCTTTGTTATATTGCGAATAAGCATATCTAATAATTTAAATTGAATTCCTTTGGCAATTCTGAAATATTTTGTTCTTATCTGTGAAACAGGAAATTTAGTTCTTTGTTCTAAATCAAATTTTCTAATTTTTTAAACGGTTTAAAATTTGTATTTATCCTTCCAGTCGTTATATGGTTTTGTTTAAATCCATCGAGCTGCAATATTGTTTCTCTATATTCCAATTACAATTTAAAATAAGAAGGAGTGGAACAATAAAAACACCATCCAAGCACGAGTGGAAAGTCAACTTAAATATATTAAGTGTGGCGACTACTGTTAACGTCTTACCCCACACACAAATGTGAATGTCAGAACGACACTTAATGCGACAGACCAATTCATGCTAAACGTTAGACTGGATGAAAACTTGTTTGTCCATTGTTTTTAAACAATAGATCTTATGGAAGGTTTATGTCAGTGCGTCGACTTTACAATTCATTAAAAATACTATATAAAGTATACTCAACCGATCTGGTAACTTAAGTGTATAATCAGTTTGATTGTGAAGGTAGTTTCAAAGTTTATTTTACAACGTAACGTCATTTCTATGCAAATGAAATATGGCAACAATAGACAACAGATTTGAATCATAAATCTTGAACAAATAGTTTTGTCAATTTTATTTTATCGTAAATACTATATTTAATACACTTATAAGAAATACATCCCAATATTATTGGAATAACACATATAGCTTGCCCTTGCCTATATATTTCATCCTTTAAAATAAGAATAAACTCCTGAGTCCCATATCACTGCCACATGTAGCAAATAAAATATATCTTACTAGACTTAATTTAGACAGATTCTAGTATAGGGCTTTGACCCCATGATGAGTACCAGTCTATGTCTGCGATGTTTAGTACTCCGTATGCTGTGCAAAGCAAAGAAATAAAAGAAACATAGTAATTTGTATACCAAGGCACTGAAGTCCATGTTTTTATTATGAATGTGGATGTAGTCCCGCAGAGCCCAGACAAATATACACCACATGAGGGATAAAGCGAAACTTTAGAGGGATAAATTATGTTTTTCTAAATCGAGAAATCACGAGATTACAACGTTTCAACCAATTTTTGTAGGTTATGTTGACGTCGGTTGACGTTTACCTATCGCCCACCCACTTACAAGTCGTAGTAAAACAATTGATTACTTTACTGCCGGTTTCTCGTATTTTAATGACGATTTCAATATTCTTCACTGCCGATTAAAAAAATATTTTATTCAACATTTGTAGGCTATGCTGGCGTGGGTTGACGTTTACCTACCGCCAAGCCACCTGCAAAAATTCGTAAAACAATTGGTTACTTCAGTGCCGGTTTCTCGTTGCAATGTTTCCTGGTATATTTATTTAATAATAGCATTAATTAATTATGCCTCAAATAAGTAGGGAGCTCTTATTGGATCCAGGTTCGATTTATTTATACCTTGATTGGTTTAAAGAATATCCAATAACGGAAATTACATTTATTCAACACTGTATACATGTCAAACCTTAATTGTAAAAGTAAATCAATATATAAACTGTTCCCAATCGTAGGCATAAAATAAAATTCGATTCGGCTCCGGTTGTGGTTAGGCCATGCAAATGGCAGGAGCGGTCTCGGTTCTCAGCTGTTTGACAGTCGCTGGAACTTCTCAGGATGATTGGAAGAGGTTGGCAGTACTGCGAAACAAATGTCAGTGCGAGCACATGGGTTGTGTGCAGTTATCAGTTCCTTTAGTTAATGAAAGCACGATGTTACTAGTTACTTTATTTAATGAAAGCAAATACATTTTCAAATGCCACTTGGATGGTCTTTCTCTTGTTTCCCACGTGCGCGACCGCGGAATGTGACTTGGTGATAACAGTGGGTGATGAAAGACTATCTGGGATGATAACGGATAAATCGCGCGTGCCGAGGTCGTGTAACCACGAAGCTCGAGATATGTGAATTTTGTCCTGGGGGAGTTGACTATTATGCGGGAAGCTTTACTGTGGCGCTAGGTTCCGGGAACTTGCTTGTAACGGCGGCGAAGCTATGGGGAAGTTTTGAAACTTTGAATTATTTACAATAATTTACCCCGATCTTATGTATGCTTTGTCTCGGATTAATTAATTAGCAAAGCTTCGGAAATGGGAATTACTTAAAACAGTGCAGCCCGATATCAGGTTTGCGCCATTTGAAATTAATAAAGTGGCGAAGATTCGTGACTATGAACTAGCCAGTCTTCACGCGCCCCGAATCCCAGGTATGCGCCGTTTAATTAATAAATTATGAACCGCGAAGCGGATCGGAGATATCGTTCTGGATTTAATTTTCTAGAATATGGTATAATTCTAGTGGCCCAGCTAGGTTGAGACTGAGCTTTCGCCTGCTGTAGGTCAGGTCCAGTATTGGGATAATCTTGTGCTCCGACCGGCAAAAATTTTGATTTTATACGTGGTTGTCGCCCTTGCGGGCATCAAGGTGGTATGGGAAAATGCGCAGCAGACGCTTTCTCGTTTGACTCGCACAAAACGGCGAACTTGCGATCTCGTGCGCTCTGAGGTTCTTGTAACGCCAAAAACGCGAAGATTAAGCGCTTTCAATTTCAGATTAAAGTTCAGGAACGCTTAATCAGGAGCGAAACGCTACATCGTATATTAATGACGATTTCGGAGTTCTTCACTGCCGATTTAAAAAGATAGTACTTTGTATAGCAAGGTCCAGAATTTGAGCTTCTTATTACGAATGCGGATTTAGTTTTTGAGACCCGTTGGCAAAATTACATTTTAACCAACCTTTGTATATTATGCTGACGTCGGTTGACGTTTACCTATCGCCCCGCTACTTACAAAAACTTGAAAAGCAATAGATTACTTTACTGTCAATTTCTCGTATTTTAATGCGATTTCGAGGTGTTTCACCACTGATTTAAAACATATATAATTTATTTGTTACATAACAATTAATTAGGCAATATTGGTTCATAAGAATTACACCTGGTAAAAAATATACTTGATGGCTGGGGTCTGAATTTCACCACGTTCGGTAGTTTAAATGTGTTGCTGTGATCTCAAATATAACTTAATTGTTTTTCTATCCCATCCACGTACATCATAATGAAGAAACAAGAAGTAGCGATTTTTATGGGAGTAGATAACTTTATTGTTTGTAATGATATATGATAAGATTACATTTTATATATCAAAAGTTTTAAATACTAACAAATGTTAACCAAAATTCTAAAACTTTTACTAATCAGATCTTTATTTGAATCGCTTTCCTTTTATGTACGTCACCAGGGTTCTCTTTTTTTAAACATCAGCTATAGTTGGCCACCAAGCTTGTATTCTGATTTCCTTGATACTATTGCTCCACTTCCTTTATATCTTGATGGAATCTCTTCTCTTGTTCCCCGTTCATGCGTACAAGATTTTCGGAAAAACTCTACATGGGCATGCAGAAACTACATTTTGATGCTCATGCTGCAACCTCAACTGCGAGGGTTTCCGAAGATATTTCAAGCAATTTTCTCATAGTCACGTGATTTATAATTTTTTTGAAAGCTTTCCATTACACTTTTAAAACAATCCTGGCTTCCATTTCAACATTAGCTATAGTAGTTTTAATCGACCGTCATCAATCTAATTTGGGGGACTAATGAAGATAGCCTTCTTGAGTTTAGCGTCAGAACAAAAAAACCACATATGTACAAATATCTTGGGATGTTTATGAAATTTCTGGTTACCATACTAAAACGAAGCTGACACACAATGAGAATTCGCGATGTTTTTTACAGGAGTACTGTGACCGCTTAACGGATGTGACATATAGTCTCCGTGTTTAAGTGTGCACAAGTCACTTCTTGTTCAAAGAAGTTTTAAAAGACATATATCTGATAATGATTTTGAATATAAAGGTATAAAACTATGGTTATGTACATGTTCGCGAATAATACCTCGGTAATATTTTGTCAATGAATTGTGAAAACCTTGACGTGATAGAAACAAACGGACTTCGTATTGGTAGGTTGAACGGGTTATGCCGTGGTCGTCATGCCGTGGTCGTCGATTTGAAGTTCCGTTGCTCATCTGTTACTGAGACGGTAACTGTCTTCTCGATTGAAATTGTTCGAATTTTTAATAATTTTTAGGGATATCCGAATAACACGAGGTAAGTATTTTTTAGTCTTGGACAGTACGTCACGGAGTTGTACTTTATTCCCCTGACCCTAATAAGTGTTCTGCGATGGCGGATTTTTGTGTGTTTCTAAGTAGTGTGGTTCTGGTGTACTTTTATTCGACATTGAATGCTTCCCGTTTGCCCGATGTAAGATTTGACACAAGTACATTGGCGCTGGTAAACTCCTTCTGTTTGTAGCCTGTGCAAAGAATCTTTGTTGGAAGGAATCAATTGTTCAACCTTTCTGATTGTACCATAGCGGACCCCGATGCTTTTCTTATCTAAGATATTTCATTTCCTGTCGGTTATTCTTTGGTATACCGGGTGACAACGAGATCAGGGCGATGTCTCTATCTCCTTTATTTATCAACGGATTCTAATGAAACTTGTTACAAAGAAAATAAGCATAATCTTGAATTGGGAGACAGATACAATCAAAATGGCCGACTTCCGGTTTCACCGGAAATGTCATTAACTTTGATTTTTTAAATGGGTTGTTCTGTATACTTTATGATTTTAGAAATCTATGATTTAAATTACATACGGAAGTGTTGCCAAATTTGCTTAGGTATTTCCCAAAGATATTTTAAAAATTCCTGAAATAAAAATGTTTCGGTTTTATACAGTGTGTTTCACTTTACATGGAAGCACCCCTGTATTTTCTTTGTTTTTGTATGAATTGATTTGAATACAAGTTGTACAACTCACCAAGAGGCATCTATTCATGTCCTTTAGCGCAAATGACGTTATTAGCCTGGCCTACTACGATCAAGAACATGGGACGCATTGTCAATATTTTGCATCGCGTTAGAGTTACAGCAAAAAGTTATTAAGAAAAGTTGTTTAGAATCAAAAGAATACCCCAGATACCGATTTTTATTTAATAATTCGAATTTTCAATTTTTATCCATAAATTTGTCCAAGTCCCAAATTTCAACTTTTAATTTGGTATCAAACGGTGCCATGGAGAAACAACATTTTTATTATTGTTGTAAACGTCATTAGCTTTTAATAATGGCTGAATTACGTTTGACTGTTGCTGAGAAAGTAGAAATAATTAGAATTGCTTGTAAAAATGCAGGATCCAATAGAGAAGTGGCTGAATTACGTTTAACTGTTGCTGAGAAAGTAGAAATAATTAGAATTGCTTGTGAAAATGCAAGATCCAATAGAGAAGTAGCTAGAATATATTTTAATGAAAGGCATCCAGGGCGTGCACCTATTTATCCTGGCACTTAGTTTCTGACGATGCAAGCAGCGCCCAATTTTCGATGGTGCAATAGTTACATTCAATGCCATATCTCTTAATACTACTACGAGGATTAGCGTCATAAGCAGCCAAAATCATTTTCTCCAAGGGATGCTCTCGAACTATTCTTCTTGGTCTGGGCTTAACAACATTTCCAGTTAAATTAAAAACTTGATTAATTTTTGAAACAGTTCCAGGATAAATAGGTGCGCGCCCTGGATGCCTTCCATTAAATATTCTAGCTACTTCTCTATTAGATCTTGCATTTTCACCAGTAATTCTAATTATTTCTACTTTCTCAGCAACAGTTAAACGTAATTCAGCCATTATTAAAAGCTAATGACGTTTACAACAATAATAAAAATGTTGTTTCTCCATGGCACCGTTTGATACCAAATTAAAAGTTGAAATTTGGGACTTTGACAAATTTATGGATAAAAATTAAAAATTCGAATTATTAAATAAAAATCGGTATCTGGGGTACTCTTTTGATTCTAAACAACTTTTCTTAATAACTTTTTGCTGTAACTCTAACGCGATGCAAAATATTGACAATGCGACCGATGTTGTTGATCGTAGTAGGCCAGGCTAATAACGTCATTTGCGCTCAAGGACATGAATATATGCCTCTTAGTGAGTTGTACAAAAAGTAAAAAATTCAAATCGATTCATACAAAAACAAAGAAAATACAGGGGTGCTTCCATGTAAAGTGAAACACACTGTATAAAGATAAAGTGGCGCATGATGCATATCGTTAAATTGATAATAAAATTTTCTAGCTAATGGCACGATGACCGTTAATAGGTGCCATTTAAAAACCTGAATTTATCTAAAAAAAACACGTACAGCGAATTTTATTCCTTCATGAACCATTTTTTATTGATCAAATTAATAAAATATGTATTATTATGGGTTACTAGAGTCATTTAGAACACATTTTCTCCAGTCACGGCTTTCTTTGAGAAAAAATAAAATAAAAAAACGAATTTTTTGTTTAGAAAATTTTAAATTTAGCAAGTGCCGCATGTAATTGGAGCTGTGCATTCCAAAAAACCTAAAATATAAGTTAAATGCACTTCCGGTGAAACCGAAAGTTGACCATTTCAACTATATCTATCAGTCAATCAGAAATTATGTCTAGTATCCACACATCCAATTTTATACAACTCGATTCATAAATAAGAGATATAAGCATGGCCCTGGTCTCATTGTTACCCGGTATCTATAAACAGAAGCAGAAGGCACCAACATCAGTCTTTAGAAATCTTCTGAAGAAGCTGGCAGCATGAGCAGCAAAACGTCACGTTTAAATCGACGACCACTGTATAATAGGGTTTAACGAAAATGTGAAAAGTGAAAATTTTTTGTGGGGCTAGTGCGGAAAAGCTGTCTTTAGATCTAAAATGAATCTGCATCAACTTTTTTTTTGTAATCGAATTATATCTTTAGGTTCCATTATTTTGTTTGATTATACATTTTTCAGATATTAATTTTTAGAAACAAAAATCACCAGTTTTCGATGATTTTTACTACTAAACATTAAAAAGTAACCAATAGAAATTAGTAGAATGTAATTACACTTACAATGTATAGTCAAAATAGACTTAATTATAAAATATGTTAAATGAATAAATTAATATACGAGTACACGTTAACGTGCAATATATCTTATAAAACATATCTGGTATCACAACTTAAGTTAACAACTTCTAAGCTGCTTTAGTGTTAAAGGAAGGGATAATATTTTGTGACTCTAATTTTGATAGGTTAAAACTATCTTTGGATTTCGGGCCACAAACTACAGCTGACAGATTATGTATGATAAGGACAATTTCACACTTCTATGCTACTATGATTTCCAGTAGCAATTATCTCTTCGAAACCTTAGTCAGCAATATATTTTAGTGAAGTAGGTGCTATCACATTACAATAATTTCATACAATCAATTCGATATACTCTGTAGCAGTGAAATTGAATGGTGGAATCTTGAATGTTCTTTCTGATTTTTCTAGGCTTTTAAGTATTCTGCATAATCCCAATTATCAGATATGTCTTCGATCGTCCTTGATCTTACTTAACAATACATTTTCAGGGTGACCAAAATAGCCATTTCTCTATATACAATATTTACGATTTGTTTCTCTTTTTGCAACTATCGCGCTTAGTTAATCATTCACCATAGAAGTTTTGAACTACTTGTGCAATATAGTTCTGATTTAATAGTGAACCAAACTGGAGCATACACTCTTTGTACGAATTTTACTCGTACTAAAGTAATGAGTTGAATACTGGGACGTTTAGTTGCTACATACAATCTTAGCAATCGCTTAACTGTTAGCCACCTTGTATGGGACGTCTTTCCAGGTTTTCTGAAAGCTAAATCATTTGGCCATCATTCTCCAACAGCTATCGCTTGGCACATTTGGTGCAAACGCTTTTGATCGGTTGACAATAATGTTGGTAAATTGTTTTCTATTAGCACAAAGTTGATCGCGTCATTTCTTCACAGTGTTGTAACATTTCTGCTATTGGCCCAACAAAATCCAAAAGTTTCAGTGCTACGACCATCTACCTCGTGTAAGAAATGATAGTCGCAGCTCATTAGCATGAAACGTACATATTAGCCACTGTAATGGTCTCCCATGCTCTTCTTCTGTCTTACTTACAATACTCCTTGCGTACCAGTGTTTACTGCTATTCTATCACGACCAATTGCACTAATATTTGATGTATCAATATTATTTTTCAAGGCAAATGCTTTTATACTCTACAATATCTGCAGCAAATCCCGATCCAGAGAAGATGTCCTATGCATTTTTATCCGGGTTCTTCGATGATCGTGATGTGTTCCTCTGTTGTTGGTGTTTATGCAGTGTCAAGCGATTGCTTTTGGTCAAAATTCAAATTTTTATGGCTTGTGGTTCTTTGTCTGCATTAATTAATTTGACAATACCTCTGTACAGACTATTTTAAAATCAAATGATCACTTTCTCACACTACCGCTATTAATGTCTTCAATGCTACGTATACAATATCAATTACTTTATGGAACCTCTAGACATTATCTTATTTCTAAATGTTTTTGCATACATTGTTTTTAGCCTTAATGACAACTTTTGCGTGGCAGCCATTATAGTTTTCGGGAAAAAACTGTTTTTTTCGCATTTTCGTTCCACCCTACTGTATAATCCGGGAGAACCTACCATTATAGACAACGGCCGTGAAAGCCTGACTATCAAACTAACTTTGATTTAGTAATCAATAAACATGCATAAATAACTGGCACACACTTTTTTAGTCAAACCCCAGATACACTGTAAACCAGTGTTAGTTATTAATTTCAATTTGCTTATGTTAAATGATGTACTATCATAGAGCCATTTACATGCCACTAAAAACAAATATACCACAATAATTTATATTGAAAGTATTTGAAAAAGTAGTTTCTATTAATAATTGAATTATTATTTTATTTACATAATTAAAATCTCTGGTATTTCAACTACTCCGTTGGGCACCAATTAGTAATTAATTGCTTTTTAAAAGTAGGTTTCTCAGCTCTGACTCTACAATAGTTTTTCTGAGAGTTTTGGACGGTTAAGGGTAGTTTCGAAACTTTATTGTAAATCATAATAGCTAAGATCATAACCGAACCTTACAATTGAGGTTTGCGAGAAGATCTAATAATATGATAATTTTGAAATTATTTAGTAGTATATAGATATTGGGAACCCATCCTTGTCTCTGCGGATAAGCTAGTAGACCCCGTTGAACGCAAAGGGGTGTGATAAACTCGCTATTGGATTCGCATTGAAGTGGCGTGTGAAGGTCTTTCGTTTTAGTTAGTTTACAACTGTTTAGTGTTGGAACTTTCAATGGTTAAGGAAGTTGTGAACGCCTTGTCATATGTTTTGTTGATAAAAAGCAAGTAGATATTGTATTGCCAAACATTAGAAAATGTTCTGATACCAACAATTGTACGTTAAATGTAGAGATTATGATAAATAAGTGGCTAGCTTACGAACGACAGTCGGCAGCAACAGAACAAAAAATACAATAACATTATTGAATCTTAACAGGAAAACAAAGGTGCATCCCACTGGGTTTTCTGACTTACCATAACACAACTCTCAGAACACTATCCGAGGTGGTAGAGACACGAGGAAAGGCAGGTTGTAAGGGATACACGGCACTCAAGGAAAAAACTGCTAGTGCCGAATATAACCAAAGCATTTATTTAAATAACGCGCCTTAATACATCGAAAATATATCAAACGGACGTAAAACCAATTCGGCAAATATATGGAAAAATAATATATTAATCGGAAATTAAAATTGAGGGAATCTACATAGGATTGCAAAAGGGAGTTTGAATCCAAATAAGCGGAATAGTTACAAATAAGTGCCGTATAAGTAAATACAAAAGTAAAGCGACAAAAATTGCAAAAAAATATTTTTTTACGACCACTACTAAAACTAGGCCTTTTAGCGCTAGTTTCTTTCACTAAAAATAACGTTTTATAATTTAGCGTGTTAAAAGTGAAATCAGCTGTTCACTTTTAGCCCATGTGCTAAAAGTAAACAGCTGGTGTTGGGTTTAGAATTTCGAACTGGAAGTGAGGTTGTAAATTTATTCTAGTTACTTCTTTCGCTAAAGGTAAAGTGCTTTTTAAATAATTAAAGCATTATGTAATGAATGAAGGAGGTAGCGTGGCTCAGTGGCTTAGCGCGCTGAGATACTGATCCACGTTGCTCTAGGTGGCCAGGTTCGAATCTCGCTGGGGCCGTGCACATTAGCGTTTTTCGAGCCTGAAAACAGTCATGGAAGGCAACGGGATACCACCACGATGCTGCCGAGTCTATCCCCAGAATGTTTCCTCCTCATCAAAGGGTGGAAATCGTCAAGGTACTATATTTACATTTTCCACTAGCGCCACCTTCCATGGAGTAGCAGCACCAAGACAAACCAATGGAGGTTTAGGGCTCTACTGGCCCTATATACTATATAATATAATAAAATAGTATGTAAAGCAATGTAAAAATGTAAATAAAATGCATAAGACACTTTAAGAAGAAGAAGTAATGAATAAAGTAAAATGTATACATTTACAATTACCTTTGATAATTAACTTTGACAGCTACTAGCTGCAGAAACAGTCCCCTGGGCGTTAAGGCGATCTCTTTACTATGACATAAATTATAACTGCCATAAATGCAAACCTTTGTTAAATCGACATTTATGGACTAATAACAGTAAATTTAAGGCCGTAGAAAAAATATTGTGTGCAAACTCGTGCTAAAAGTGTTTATCTACGATCACTACTAAAAGTAGACATTTTAGAGCTAGCTTGTTTCACTAAAAGAGACGTGTTATAGTTTAGCGTGGTTAAAGAAATCAGCTCTTTACTTTTAGCCCATGTGCTAAAAGTGAAGTGAGGTTATAAAACTACAATTTCGAACTGGAAGTGAAGTTGTAAAGTTATTCTAGTTGCTTCTTGCGTTACAGGTAAAGTGTTTTTGAAATAATTACAGCGGTATGTAATGAATACAGTCAGATGTGGAGTATTAATAATTACATTTCGTAACTGATCTTGACAGTACTGGCTTAGTAAACATTCGCCCGCGCGGCGTGGTCTACTCTTTATTATGACATAAATTAGAAGTGTCGTAGATCCAACCTTTGTTAAATCGATATTTATGGATTAATAACAGTAAAATTAAGGTCGTAGATAAAAGATTATATGCAACGCCTGCTGCTAAAAGTCGTTTATGTTTTAGAAATATTATGAAAGTCAGCCTTGGGCTTCGTTTCATAATTTTCATGTCTCGTGCATAAACGTCCACTTTTAGCACTTGTTGCATAAATAGCTATTAGACCGTTACCTATATTGCAATGCTTGGTTAAATATTGTGTCAGACACTATAAGAGCATTTTATTTTATCTTATATCTTCCTTCTTGTCTTTTAATTTAGCATATAATTTTGCCACATTATTAATGAGACTCTGCGAAGTAGCACCTGTTAAGGTCATTCACCTATTAATTGGGTTAAATGTTTTATCTCTTATATATCTATAGTAACTAATGTATAATTTTAATCGTACAACTATTTTATTGTTTTTTTACGCCATTTCTTATTTGTTGATTAGTCGTCGCAGTTTCTGGCTACCCAATTTAAATTCTTCTATAAGTCTATTTTCTTTTTGACCCTGAGCTTCACCCTCCTCTCTTAGCTTCTGCCACCAAAGAGTTTTTTCTGTAAATTCTACTTTCTTGTTTTATATTTCTGATCATTTTTCATCTTCTATTGGTGCCATCTTCTCGGTAGCCTTTCCTGAATATCTTCCTCTTTGACAATTCCAACAGTCTCGATTCTGCTTTATGTCGTGTTATTCCATTTCGTATAATGCACCATTTTGTCTAATGCCATTTCGTTTAATAGCCCATTGTCTCTAATGTAATTTCGTTTGATGATCTATTATGTCCAATAACTAAGTTTCTGTTAAAAAGGAGCTCAAGCAATAACTTATTAGAAACTGCTGAATACAGTAATGACTAATGTTATAGTACTAAGACAATTTTGATGTTCATTAACATTTTTATTATGTACATTTACGTTATTAACAAGCTAAACCAACTAACACATTATTTTCATATAACAGTATTAATAGGGAGGTGATCCATCATGCTGATAGTGGAGGTGTCTTAATTAGAAGCAATAAAACGCAGTAGTCTTCTCCACGTACATTTATTAAAAAGGCGACATGTTTCGAAGCCAAACTGGCTTCATCTTCAGGCCAAAATGATCATCTACAGAGGCATATGGTTAACAATAGTGTACAATGTAAAGAGAATAACTTACTGGTTAAAAACAGGTGAAACCACGTGTTCAAATTTTAGGTTAAGTTGAGGTTATGCGCTGAAGGCGAGGTAGTAATACAAAATTCACAAAGAACACCACATTGGAGAAGAAAATTAATTCAATAACCAGCAAACTACGTTATAAAGATCGTTGTACTGGTTATTACATCAAAATTTAACATTTAACAAATTGCAAGTAAAATAGCGACCATTCTCTGACGGAGAAGGCACTAGAATGGGAAATTTACGGTCAGTACAAAAACTAGAACCAGATCAAAAGTCCCTAAATTCAATGACACTGAAATTACCAGAGAGGGTCAGAAAGTAAAAGAACAAAGTTAAAACCAAAAAGGCAAAGACAAAACAACTATTTAATATTGAGGAAAATGTAATTAGTATCAAAATCTGTGACTTCATTGAGTCTGTATTCATTATTGTTGGACATAATTTCAAAAATTTCGAGTAAATTCAACAACCTACCTTTATTAGCTATATGTAAAATTTTATAATCTTTATTAGGATCAAAGTTGTGGTTATGTTCCAAAATGTGATTAGCAAAGGCTGATTTATTAGGTTGGTCGATATTAAAGTTGTTGTTTTTAATGCAAGCAGAATGTTCTTTGATTCTTTTCTTGAAAGTACGTCCAGTCTGACCAATGTAAAAGCAGTTGCATGACGAACAGTCGAGACGGTAGACACCAGATCTATCTAATAAAGCGGTGGGATCTTTATTGAAAACTACCAATTTCTGAAGGGAATTTGTAGTAGAAAAAGAAATTTGAAAATTGTATTTACTCAGTTTGTTTTTAATGGACATTGAGATAGTACCGTAATAAGGGATTGAATAAAAAGTTTTGTTATCCAGGTTATTGATAGGGGTTAAGTTTGTAGAAAATTTAATACGGAGTTTATAATAAATAGGTAGAATGAGTTGAAGAGGATAACCGTTTTTGATAGCAATGTATTTAATGATGTTAAATTCATTGTTGAAGTTTTCTATGGACATAGGAATTGAAAGTAAACGTCTGAACAAAAATTGAAAATTAGCAAGTTTATGGGATAAGGGGTGAAAGGAAGAATAAGGGATAGTATGGTCAGTACAACTGGGCTTCCTATAAATACTGAAATTTAAAAAATTAGTTGTAGAACTATTGTTTTTAGTAATCAAAATGTCTAGAAAAGGTAAAGAATTATTGTGTTCAATTTCAAAAGTAAACTTAATATTAGGGTGTACTGAGTTTAGCCAGGTGATATAATCATCAATATTAGGGTTATTAGAATTAAAAATAACCAGGATATCATCGACGTACCTGCCCCAATAAATAATTTTATGAGTAAAGGGGGCTTCAATGAAAATTTTGTTTTCAAGGTTATTCATAAAAATTTCAGCTAGCAGAGGTGATAGGTTAGATCCCATGGCCAAACCAGACTTTTGTTTAAAAAATGAAGAGTCAAATTTGAAAAAGTTTTGTGATAAAGCTAAGTTTAAACAAATGAGTAAAGTTTCAACTTGGTTGTTATTAAGGTCTGAATCAAAAAGCATTTCTTTTAATAAAGACACACATTCATTAGAAGGAATGCTAGGAAAAAGGTTGGTTACATCAAAAGAACAAAGAGTGAAATTATTAGGTAAGTTTAATTTTGATAAAGTTTTTGTAAGTTCTATGGAGTTTTTTATGGCAAATTTAGGTTTGAAATTAGTGACGTTACGAATTAATTTGTTGAGCCAAGAGGTAATGACCGATACTGGGGCGTTGGAAAAGGAAACAACGGGTCTGATAGGGATGTCAGGTTTATGAATTTTAGGGAGGCCATATAATTTAGGAATGGAAGGGTTCATAATGAGTAAGGAAAGGGGGTTAATATTTAAAGATTTAATAATATCAAAATGGTCTCTAATCGTCTGTCTGACTGCTGTAATGAAACTGGGAAGAGGGTCTTTATTAAGAATTTCAAAATCAGGAGAATCAAGAAAATCACAGACCTTGTTAATATACTCGCATTTGTCTAAAATGACAAGGCAGTGACCTTTGTCAGCTTTAGTACACAATAAATTGGATTCTTTAATTTTCTTTGAGAGAATATAAGTTGTTTTGTCTAAAATGTGTGCATTATTCGAATTAGGTAAAGTTTTTTTTGTAGTTAGAAATTTTTCTACTAATCTCAGCCCTAACAAGGTTCGGATTATCAATGCCTGAAGACAAAATGACTTTCTCAGAGTGAATGGCTAAATCATTAAGGCACTTATGATTGACGTTACATACCGGGTTGTTCTTTAAGCCCTTGTCTAAAATGTCCATCTCAGTGTCACTAAACTGTACATTGCTAAGATTTAAAGTTCTGTTGTGGAATTTGAAATTAAAATTAAAATTAGTAGAAACAGGATTAATATTCGAATGGGAAGTCTTGCAATCAGAGTCAGAATAAATCAAATTAAAATCCCTAGAACCAGAAGGGTTGTAAGAATGAAATTGTTTAATCTTGGGATTATTGTTTTTGGTGGAGTGATTAAAATTGAAATTTTTTAAATTTTTAAGTCTTAAGTTCTTGAGTTTTTTGCAAAGTTTAGAATGAATATTGTTGCCAAAGTGGTATAGGTTATTTTTAATTCTGATTTGTAAGAGATCCCACTCGAAAGGATGAAATTGGTTAGATAAAAACAAATGCAATTTATAAATTTCCAAAGATAAAGAATCTCGAATGCGATACCAGTGTTGGATTTCCTTCTCAAGCCAGATCTTCTTGGCAGCATTGATGGCAGCTAAAGCAGGGGTGCTGTTAGCGTTAGATCTGACGTCGATGAATGTGGGCGTCAGGTGCTCTTTTTTACATGTACTGTTGAACCAAATGTTAAGTTGTGACCTCTTAAACTTCTTGGAAAGGTTTTCAAAGCGACGGACCAAGGTAGCTCGACTGGCTGTATTAACAGGGAGGTGATCCATCATGCTGATAGTGGAGGTGTCTTAATTAGAAGCAATAAAACGCAGTAGTCTTCTCCACGTACATTTATTAAAAAGGCGACATGTTTCGAAGCCAAACTGGCTTCATCTTCAGGCCAAAATGATCATCTACAGAGGCATATGGTTAACAATAGTGTACAATGTAAAGAGAATAACTTACTGGTTAAAAACAGGTGAAACCACGTGTTCAAATTTTAGGTTAAGTTGAGGTTATGCGCTGAAGGCGAGGTAGTAATACAAAATTCACAAAGAACACCACATTGGAGAAGAAAATTAATTCAATAACCAGCAAACTACGTTATAAAGATCGTTGTACTGGTTATTACATCAAAATTTAACATTTAACAAATTGCAAGTAAAATAGCGACCATTCTCTGACGGAGAAGGCACTAGAATGGGAAATTTACGGTCAGTACAAAAACTAGAACCAGATCAAAAGTCCCTAAATTCAATGACACTGAAATTACCAGAGAGGGTCAGAAAGTAAAAGAACAAAGTTGAAACCAAAAAGGCAAAGACAAAACAACTATTTAATATTGAGGAAAATGTAATTAGTATCAAAATCTGTGACTTCATTGAGTCTGTATTCATTATTGTTGGACATAATTTGAAAAATTTCGAGTAAATTCAACAACCTACCTTTATTAGCTATATGTAAAATTTTATAATCTTTATTAGGATCAAAGTTGTGGTTATGTTCCAAAATGTGATTAGCAAAGGCTGATTTATTAGGTTGGTCGATATTAAAGTTGTTGTTTTTAATGCAAGCAGAATGTTCTTTGATTCTTTTCTTGAAAGTACGTCCAGTCTGACCAATGTAAAAGCAGTTGCATGACGAACAGTCGAGACGGTAGACACCAGATCTATCTAATAAAGGGGTGGGATCTTTATTGAAAACTACCAATTTCTGAAGGGAATTGGTAGTAGAAAAAGAAATTTGAAAATTGTATTTACTCAGTATGTTTTTAATGGACATTGAGATAGTACCGTAATAAGGGATTGAATAAAAAGTTTTGTTATCCAGGTTATTGATAGGGGTTAAGTTTGTAGAAAATTTAATACGGAGTTTATAATAAATAGGTAGAATGAGTTGAAGAGGATAACCGTTTTTGATAGCAATGTATTTAATGATGTTAAATTCATTGTTGAAGTTTTCTATGGACATAGGAATTGAAAGTAAACGTCTGAACAAAAATTGAAAATTAGCAAGTTTATGGGATAAGGGGTGAAAGGAAGAATAAGGGATAGTATGGTCAGTACAACTGGGCTTCCTATAAATACTGAAATTTAAAAAATTAGTTGTAGAACTATTGTTTTTAGTAATCAAAATGTCTAGAAAAGGTAAAGAATTATTGTGTTCAATTTCAAAAGTAAATTTAATATTAGGGTGTACTGAGTTTAGCCAGGTGATATAATCATCAATATTAGGGTTATTAGAATTAAAAATAACCAGGATATCATCGACGTACCTGCCCCAATAAATAATGTTATGAGTAAAGGGGGCTTCAATGAAAATTTTGTTTTCAAGGTTATTCATAAAAATTTCAGCTAGCAGAGGTGATAGGTTAGATCCCATGGCCAAACCAGACTTTTGTTTAAAAAATGAAGAGTCAAATTTGAAAAAGTTTTGTGATAAAGCTAAGTTTAAACAAATGAGTAAAGTTTCAACTTGGTTGTTATTAAGGTCTGAATCAAAAAGCATTTCTTTTAATAAAGACACACATTCATTAGAAGGAATGCTAGGAAAAAGGTTGGTTACATCAAAAGAACAAAGAGTGAAATTATTAGGTAAGTTTAATTTTGATAAAGTTTTTGTAAGTTCTATGGAGTTTTTTATGGCAAATTTAGGTTTGAAATTAGTGACGTTACGAATTAATTTGTTGAGCCAAGAGGTAATGACCGATACTGGGGTGTTGGAAAAGGAAACAACGGGTCTGATAGGGATGTCAGGTTTATGAATTTTAGGGAGGCCATATAATTTAGGAATGGAAGGGTTCATAATGAGTAAGGAAAGGGGGTTAATATTTAAAGATTTAATAATATCAAAATGGTCTCTAATCGTCTGTCTGACTGCTGTAATGAAACTGGGAAGAGGGTCTTTATTAAGAATTTCAAAATCAGGAGAATCAAGAAAATCACAGACCTTGTTAATATACTCGCACTTGTTGCAATTTGTTAAATGTTAAATTTTGATGTAATAACCAGTACAACGATCTTTATAACGTAGTTTGCTGGTTATTGAATTAATTTTCTTCTCCAATGTGGTGTTCTTTGTGAATTTTGTATTACTACCTCGCCTTCAGCGCATAACCTCAACTTAACCTAAAATTTGAACACGTGGTTTCACCTGTTTTTAACCAGTAAGTTATTCTCTTTACATTGTACACTATTGTTAACCATATGCCTCTGTAGATGATCATTTTGGCCTGAAGATGAAGCCAGTTTGGCTTCGAAACATGTCGCCTTTTTAATAAATGTACGTGGAGAAGACTACTGCGTTTTATTGCTTCTAACAGTATTAATTATTATTTATATATACAGGATTAGATAGCTAGACACTATTTTCCTTAAAGAACATAAAAAATTACCTTAACAACCAGTGTGTAATGTATATTATTCGCTTTTATTGCTGTAAGTTTTTATTTGCTTGTTAATCGACAAGGTCTAGGAATTCATAGCGTACCAGGTACCTTAAACACCGACCGCTGTGGTCATATGGTCAAAGTCCTACTTAGAATTTTGCGGAGACTATGGAGTTCCAAACCTAGCATGGAATCTTCTACACATCGTAGTAACATGGGACCCACGGCTTTACATCACTTCCGCATTATGGTTTTTTGTAAAGGCTTTCATCTGTATTTTTAATTTTTAAAAATCTTACCGGGACCGGGGATTGAACTCGCAATCTTACATCAGCAGTCAGAATGCTTAACCGCTGAGCTACCGACCCCGGCGAGGAAGGGTTTTTGGTATTATACAAATTGTAATTATAGGAAAGTAGGCTATTAGGCAAATTGGATCATTGCACGAAATTGTGCATCAGACCAATTAAAACTATACAAAATTGTGCATTAGACTAGATGGTTTTAATGGATTTAAGCAAATTGGCGTTAGACAAACAAGAATTAGACGTATTAGTATTAGACGAAATAGACTACTTTTAAGATAATACAGGCTAACCTCCTCTATTAGCTGCGTTTTTATTTCTCCATCATAATTATTATTTTTTAATAAACACTGTATTTATAATGGTGGTTTCAGTAGTTCTTTATTACTTTCTTACGTTATAAAAATGATATTATTGGCGATAACTAAAGCAATAGTCATGTTTTATTTATCTCGTTGTGTGAAAGCACAAAACGGAATCATGTCAGCATTTACATTTCGTTCTTGTTTTTTTCTTGGAGTAATAAGAGGTTTTTCGACTTTTGTCTATTTTGATGCATCTCTCAAAATCTCCTATCTTACAAGACTTTATGTGGCTGGGAGTCAATGAACTAAACTCGTAAACCAAGTTTGTGTTTAAAACTCTTAACCACTATTTTTTTAAATCTAGTGTGGTCAATCCTCTCTATTTGCAACTTTACTATTACACCCTCCCCCTTTCTTAACAATTTAGAAGTATTGAATTGCCAAAAATAGGTAACAGATTGAAGCGTTGAACAGGGCCGTAACTAAGTAAAATGTTACTGTAGGCAAGCCAACATTTTTGCGCCCCTCAGTGCAGTAACGATAGAAGTGACATTTATTTCCGTGTATATGATGTATATTGAAAGCAAAGCGAACAGGTAAGTATTCAAAAATAAATCCAACATTTTTAATTTAAAAGTTTTAAAAATAAACAATAACCGTTCAAATAACATTTGTTAGGGTTACAATATTTGGTAGTTTGTGTAGGTGCATTATTTTTAAGTTTTGGTTACTATGCTTACCATTTCTGGAATATTTTTAACCCTAAAATATAATACAATCTTGACAAATAGAATCAAAGTTCAGGTGCAACCAATGTACCGGCAAGAATGTGTGTTAGTCAGGGAATGTTCGGAGTTCTTGCATTGACGCGACGTATGTTTGTTAAAGTGTTCTGTTTTTCGTAGTGGCGTATGCGATTACGCGAACCAATAATTAATTATAATGGGATGAGTTACAACAATGCGATGCGACCCTGCAAGCGCTGCTATGCGTATTCTTAGTTAGTGCGTTCGATGGTAGCTACGGTAGCATCATCTTGGTGTTTTTTTAACTACAGCAGATGATTGACATCAAACGTTCTTGCTCGTGATGGATGATTACATGATAATTAAAAAGAGTGGATTCCGCGGAGACATATTGTTCTGGCTAGGGATTCCGCGAAGACATGTTGCTCCGGCTAGTGACCTTGCTTGTGAGTGGAGGCATGTTGTTCTGGAGCGGGTGGCCGATTGACAGTAAAAGCTGTACTGTGAAAGATCAGTAAGCAATAGTTAATTTAGGTGGTTACTATTGGTGGTACTAACGAAAAGTACCGACATCTAACCAAATCAGTGAAGGTAGCGATGAGGTACCAGAAGTATAAAGAGCCCAGGTAGGCGGTCACATCCGGTGAGTACAACTATTATTATCATCGCCTCATCGGTGAGATTTGCAGGTTAGTAAGTTTATATTGTTTTTACATTTAAGCGAGTGCCGCCGTCACTGGGTCAAGGAAGGCTCACAATTGTGTCCACCACTTCGACATATTGTAAAAAACATCAGCATTTTAATTTTAACAAAACACACAAGAACGCGTTTAACACAAAATAGAATATAAATAAAAATAGATAAGAAAACAAAATCATAAAACACAATAATTCTAATAAAGGGAGTATATATTATTTGAAGTCAACAGAACATGGTTCCATTAACAAGGTGATTCTCAACCTATACGCATAAACTTGGGAATTTATTTCTTATGTCAAATAATGACTAATAGGCAAAAATAATTGTAATAAAAATATTTTTAGTTTCCTATACAGCCTGTTCATAATTAAGTGTGCACTATTGCTATCTCGGTTGCTATTATAGCTACGAAGTTGGTTAAATTAGTAAAATAGTAGCATATTTCGTTCCGATTAAAATGGCGCAAACAAAAAAACAATTGAGCTTCGGGTTTTTGACATATGTCAAAAAATGCATTTTTTTAAATGGAACGCCCTATATATTTTGACGTCAATCGATAGCCAATCTTCTTCTGAACAAAAAACTTCTTATACTCTACTATCTTAAAGTTAATAACAATGGAGATATACGCCTGGTCAAAATTAAATACGTTGTAGCTCCCATAATAAGCAAGTTAGCAATAGTGCACATTTAATTCTGAACGGGCGTATATCTCCATTATTATTAACTTTAGGATAGTAGGGTATAAGAAGTTTTTTGTTCAGAAGAAGATTGGCTATCGATTGACGTCAAAATATACAGGGGGCTCCATTTTTTAAAAATGCATTTTTTGACATATGTCAAAAACCCGAAGCTCAATTGTTTTTTTGTTTGCGCCATTTTAATCGGAACGAAATATGCTACTATTTTACTAATTTAACCAACTTCGTAGCTACAATAGCAACCGAGATAGCAATAGTGCACACTTAATTTTGAACAGGCAGTATATCCGCGAAACTTTTTTTGCAAATAAATTGTATTTTCTTTTCAGATAAACTACCCTTTTTGTTTATAATGCGGTAAAATTTTACTAAGAAAAGTTGTTCATAATGAAAAATTATGGCCCTATACACAATTTCAGGAAGTTCTACATACTTAGATCAAACCGTCATCGTATATCTTATACTATGTGATCGATGACGGTTTGATCTAAGTAGGTAGAATTTCCTGAAATTTTGTATAGGGCCATAATTTTTCATTATGAACAACTCTTCTTAGTAAAATTTTACCGTATTATAAACAAAAGGGGTAGTTTACCGAAAAAGAAAATACAATTTATTTGAAAATAAATTTCGCGGATACCTATCTAGAAAACTAAAAATCTTTTATTACAATTATTTTTGCCTATTAGTCATTATTTGACATGAGGAATAAATCCCTAAGTTTATGCTTATAGGTTGAGAATCACCCTGTATATAAACAAGTGTTGGGTCTGCGTGTCTGCCTGTTTCCGTCTGTCACGTTTTTATCGTTACCGGTCTGGCGCTGTTTGACCACTTCCTTGTTCAGCACATAATTAAGACATTTGCCTACAAATCAGATTCCCTCTGGGAGCACGGGTTCGAATCCCACTGAGTGCGATTTTTCGTTTTCTTTGTGAATTAATGTAATTCGCATTACTAAGTGTTCTTTTTTACTATTTCAGTGTTATTAGAAACAAACAAAACAATATAAATTAGAATAAAAAACATAAAACGCAATTCAAAAAAATATTTTCATATTATGCTTACTAACATATGAACACCAAACATAAATATTAGTAATACTTATCGGTATTTGAAAATGTTTGTATCTATCACCCCCACCTCAAAAGTTTAATTTATTGGTATTTATTTTAGCTACACATTTTTCTTGCTTTCTGTGCTTAAAATTTTTCAATAGTATATGGTTCAAATGAGATAATTTGTGAGAGACCTTCATATAGATATTATGGATGTAGGAGACACTCTATCTTGATATATAGTTGACTTTAGAAACTTCGTCATTAGTTCTAATTTAGAAAATGATGGAATGTAATGTGCCCACCGCATTATTATAATTAGCATAATTTAGGGTAAAATCCTTAATATTACAAATTAATTTGTCGGTAGAATTGCCACTTATTGATTTGTTTTTTTATTAGTATGAAAGGAATTATTTTACCCGGCGCAATTTTGGCGCCTCTTGTCGTTTGCGCCTGTAGGCGGTGGCCTACTCGGCCTATACCTAATTTCGGACCTGGCGTTGAATAAAATTCAGATGCAGATGTAACAACAGTCATAGAGCCACAAGTGTTATACCAATTCAACTAGAGAAGCTCAAAAATTTAGCATTAAGACCAATAATTGATTTCGAGATAAACTGTTTATATATTGATAAAAACATGTAGGCAATATTACGATATCTTTTTTCTAACTAATAAAGCTTAACCATGAAGTCATGGAAGAACGAACTGTCATTTTAAATCAGAAAATCGTAGTAGTGGTGATAATATATTTTTGGTATTTAAAAACACTGGAATTCTCAATAAATTTCCGATAACCCTTTGAATACAGGGTATTGTGAGAGCCCACGTAACAAATATAACCACATAGAGATATCATAAAACTGAACAACTGTTTCATGTATGGTTTTTACGAAAACTGACTTAAAATTCAACCCCAGACGAATGAGGCTAAATATCTTGGTCTTCGCCTTGACACGAGACTAACATGGAAGAAGCACATATTTAGTAAACGCAAACAACTTGGAATTAAATTTGGGAAAATGTATTGGATGCTAGGAAGACAATCACGGATGACGCTAGAAAGCAAACTGCTCTTATATAATAGTATATTAAAGTATGAGTGGATAACAAGGTCTTTAAAACACGCGCGAGTTTTCGAGCTCGACGGCGTAGCCGGAGTGCTCGAAATAGTGCAAGTGTTTTAAAGACCAGTTATCCACGAATACTTTACGCTATTTTTTATTATACCTGCAATACTGGAAATAAATTATGCACTAAAAACTTAGAAATAATTTTTGTCGTGGTAGATCGTGAGGGCATAATAGTATTGCTACTATAGTTACGAGAATTATTTACGTTTTTGTCTAGTCCACGTTCGTTGTTGCATTCAGTCGTTTCCTTGACAACCTTTAAAGCTCGGCTAGCTTTAATCGCCTGTTTTCACACGCTCAGGCGTGCTTTAAACGGCGATTCTGATGCAGGTATAATAAAAAACTATGTTAAAACCGATTTGGACGTACGGGATAGAGCTATGGGGCACAGCCAGCAATTCCAATCTTGAAAACCTCCAAAGATTTCAAAATAAAGTGCTTCGTATTCTAGTTGATGCACCATGGTACGTGCCTAATGCTGTAATACACAGTGATTTAAAAGTTCCGTTGGTGCGTGACGAAATTAAAAAATATAGTGTGACACACAGGGTTAAACTCCAAGTGCATCCCAATGACCTAGCAACCACACTGTTGGAAGACGAAGGTGATTTAAGACGATTGAAGAGGTTCAAACCATCAGACCTTCCTACTAGATTTGATTAAAGATGGTTAAAATAAATTCAATTTGTGTTTTATCTAAATAACTTTTAGTTGTAAGTTTTTATAGATTCTTCACTGGAAGATTATCTGCCAGTCACAAGGTTACTCTCATTTATATAACCACTTACTCACACCAAATACTTATTATCTTACTAAGGATAGATTGTATGTATACTTTGAGTTAAATAAAAAAAAAACAAAAAGTTTTGCTCAAAGATTGCATACCACCAAAAATGGAATAATCGTTCATTTAATCCCAAAAAAAACAAAAAAACCGTATTTGTCAAGTGCAAACCAACAAAAATTCATAGGTACTGATAAAACTTTCAGTGGACATCTGGTCACTAACGTACCTCATCAATTGCGTATCTTAGTTATTGACGGAATGTTTTTGTGCAAGAACTTTGCAGTTTTAGTATACTTGTGCCGTTCATCTTTAACTTATTTTTGCTTACCGAGCGACTCGTCAATTTTAACAAAGAAGTGAACTTCCATAACACTCTGTATATTCTACTCAAAGGAAGATGCTATATGCTTTGGAATTGAGATGTGTCTTCAGTCTAACATTTTCTTTATTACATTTAGGTAAGAATGCTTTCCGCATTTCGTATAATTCACATTCGCATAATCGAGCTACTAATCATACAACAATAAAAAAAAGCATTACTGTCAAGCTGTGTTATGGTTACTTGAGAAATTGGAAGCTTTTCCCAAAATAACAATGGTCAGGATAAAACGCGTAACCATTGATCCTCTTCGCTAACTGGAACGCCATGCCATATAATACCATATCCTGCAATGTCTCACTTGCCGCCGATACAGACAATTATAGAATTATAAGACCACCTTTTTTTATAGAACTGGTCATTTGTCACGGATCGCTAAGGTAGTGCAAATAGTTAAACATTAATCAACAAGACCTTAACAATTAAAGCAAAAGCGGTCATTCAGAAGGAAACGTATCTTATTGGGTCGCTGGAGTGTTGTAGTTCTGAAACAGTTAAAAAGCTCCCTTTTAAAGTTTTCAAACTTCGGAGTTATGAACTATAAAGTTAACTAAAGTTCTGAAAGCACAAAGCCATCAATAAAGTTGCTCAGCGACTTTTATGAGATTATTCTGACAGAAAGCATTTACGGACTCTTATTTTCCAATAAATTCAATTTGGAAAATAACTTTAAAGAGTGCTAGAGGAATAATACTCTTCTATCAGACTCTCGGAACGGCAGTTTTTATGATAAATGTTAATATCGGCTACTTTTTGTTTTAAGGGTTACAGTGCAATGCACATTTCTTGCTTTAAACGTGTAACTGTCCACAACGCTGCAATGGTCTAGAGGTAAGTCAGTCATGTTTTATGTTGGTTCTACATAATCCTAGTTTCTTTACCTATTATGTGTCGTAGACGGGTTCGTAAACATACCGAAATCACGCATTTTTCGTCCTAGAAACACAACTGAAAAGTTTTTTTTTTTTTGCTGAATTGGAGACGAAATATGTATTTTTTGTAAAAAGCGTGAAAACTTGTTATAAATAAAAATTAATTGTTTGAAGTAGTCTGTCTCCTGGTAAAATTTTTAACAAATAATTCAATTACATTGTCAGGTCACGTTGCGAGAACAAGAAATAGACCATGGAACCACAAAAGACCAATTGGACGCTCGCAAACAAGAGTGTATGATGATGTGAAAATGGTTGCAGGTTTAAAAGTGGCAGCAATTAGCGCAAAACAGAACGAGGTGGAAACAGCAAAAGGAGGCCCATGTCACAAAATGGACTGAAGAAGGCTAAAGAAGAAGAAGAAGAAGAAGACATTCATTAAAAAAAATTCCTATTTAAATTTTAATATTTTTTTTCATTGATTTAAGGCCGCCCAAATATTTTTTGACGGTTGTCCCTTGAACAATTAATTGTTGTACTTAACTTACCATTTTCTCCCTACAATTATTTGTCCCCTTTTTGACACATAATATAATTTATACATTTTTAATAAATTTAGATCTAATTAGGGTCTCATTTTTGCCATATTTATCTCAGATTTGCTGTTTTCTAATAAACCTACAATTTTAGGGCTCAGCTAGAGCTACTCTTTATAGCTCATTTCCTTTTAGAAGCCTCAGACATAACCCTTTTGTTAATTTCTGACTAGTCTTTCATTAGATTGTAATGCACAAGCTAATTGGTGATTTCCATTTTGAACGTGCCTCGTACGATATGGACGCCTTGCGCTCTGCGCATGCGCGGTTCAAACAACCTTCAAACACCTGTCGCTGCCTGTCTTAGAATTAATTTTCAATTTTATCAAATTGACGGCTATTTTGGAAAAAAGCTAATAAAATTATTGTAAATTAAATTTTAAATGTGCTAGTGAATTTTTAACTTGTAACCTGTCGAATGCAGGACCGAGTATGGTCATAGTATGTGTATTTTGCCTCTTTATCTTTAGTGGTCTTCTGCCTGTTTGTGCTGATAAATCTGTTCATATTTAAATATCGTCACATGTATTTGGTTTCCACAAGTTGTTAGGTAGGACCTCACTTATAATTACCTTTATAACAACAGTGCTTATTTATATTTTTCCTTCTAGCCTTTGAAAATGTTTTGAAAAATAAACGAAACGTCAGGCCATTACATACAAGTGGTTTTATTTCAATCTAACCGTTAAAGTGCGGTACTTGTGCGTAGCACTGAGATCGGAGTTATTTCAACCCCTTCCCAGTCAAGAAAATTATACTTTATATATATATATATATATATATATATATATATATATATATATATATATATATATATATTTATGAAGTGTATCAAGTGACTTCCGAAATAGGTACACAATATTCGTTCTCACTTCCAAAATTACGGTGTCACTTCCGATTTCGGAAGTCACTGCTTTTTTATCCAATTTAGTTCAGAAAATCAAATTTTAAATTTTCGGCCAGTTTGGCCAATATAAGAGCCTTCGCAGTCTCCACAATTGAGTGTGTAGATGCCAGACTGATAAAGTATATCCAATTTTTCTTTGCTTTCGACTAGGGAAAATTTATTGTTCCGTTTAGTTGAAATAAACTGTTAACTAACATTGAATTGTCTAAGGATATTTTGAAATTAGTATGTACGTACGGTAGTGAGCGAAATATTTTATTGTTGTTAGTGTATGGTGTTAAGGTTGTAGAATGTTATGGTCTGCGTGGAAATAAGATTTCATTTTATTTTTATGTAATAAATTTACAGGGTAACTGTTATTTTCCGCAATTTTGTATAATTATGGTTTGTAGTTCTTTGTTGAATTAAATGTGATTAGGAGTTAAATTATAAGGTCTATTAAATAAAAACCCAAAAGCAGCTAATATGTGAGTCATAGAACGAAAGAACCGAAAGAGGATAACTTGATCAGTAGTAGCAGACTTTCTATAGACACCAACAGCTAGCCCAACAGCTAGCGAATGGTCCCCTCTAGTGATGGCTAAATCTAAAAGGTTTAAATTATTTTTTGTTGCATATATTTTGGCACACTTTTGACTATCAGCTATTCGAAGCGCTTGAACGGTGCATGCCGGTTAGCAGTTTTGTGTTCTTAACCTCTTTCTGTGTAATTGCAATGAAATAACCAATGTAGGTAATCAAACAAAATACGTTGAAAAAATCATACTAGACACTTTGTATTTGATAACTACTAACAACAGTAGTTCAGAATTGCGCAAATAAATTAAATACGAGTTTAATAAAACATTTTAAAAATCCAAATGTTATTTTCGTATTCTTTTTGTTTCGTAAAAATTAAAGCCCTATACATTAATTTTGAATTTAATTTTACCTTTTCGATTGTTTTTCACAAACAAGAAATAATTACAACGGAAAAATAGAAATATAACTTTTTAACCCATTGATATTTTTGCACTTGGAAGTTGTTTAAAATAGAATATCAATATCTTAGAATTTTTGCAAAACGGGATTTAGGATTTCTAGCTATCGAATTAGATAAACGACTAAAAAATCTAAGGATACAAGGGTGTTACACGGTTAAGTGGAACACA